>PQWD01011312.1:0-21074 GCA_019425675.1 Leucinodes orbonalis
AACAGCCCACTGCAGGGTACAGGCCTTCCCGAGGAGCATAGCTATGAGCTTTGGGCCGTAACCCACCACGTGGGCCCAATTCAATTTGGTACTAACGACTCATCATCATCATCAGTTCATTAGACGTTCCCACCGAGGGGCACGAGCCTACCCGTATAAGGTGTTTCGGCCTTAGTCGTCCTCACGGGCCCAGTGCGGGTAGGACGACTTCACGCACAACCTTTGAATTTCTTAACAGGCATGCGCAGGTTTCCTCACGATGTTTTCTTTCACCGTAAGAGCGTCGGATAACGTACATATAATTTCGAAAATTCGAACTGGTACGTGGCAGGTTTTGAACCTCAGCCCTGCCGGTAGGAGCGCAACAGTCCACACCATAAAGCCACCGACGCTATACTAATATTGTAGCCAAGACCGACGGCTTCACGTGCCCTCAGAAGCACATTCTTTTTAGGACAGTCAAGTGATTCTAAAACTAGAAAAAAACGCACAAAGTGACATTTCCTCGCAGGATTCAACCCACGAATTCCGGGTCCCGTATCGATCTAAGCCGAACGTCGTAATATAAATTTAATTATTTTTAACAAAGTTCAATACTTGCCAAGTACGCATGTCCTACAGATGAAAAACACAGTACTTCCACGTGTCTCGGGTCACGAGTGGACTGTTTCAATTCAAAAGGGAAATTTATATGTTCTTCGAAATAATAACAATTTCATAAATAACATTTTGTGACGAAATAAACCTTATATTGCCCTTAAGCTCTTCTGCGGAACGGAGTTGTTAGATCAAACATGTATTTGGTAAATTATGATAAATAAGTATCCACTGATATATACACAGGGCCATCTAGCCCCAAGTTAAGCGTGAAGCCTGAAGTATGGGTAACAACGGATAAAATAATATACTTACTTATATATATTTTAAATACATATTATACATACACGACACCCAGACCAATACAAACATACATGTTCATGCACACAAATGTTTGTACGTCTGGGAATAGAACCCAGAACCCTTGGTGAAGTAGCCGAAGTCTCAACTATTACACCACATAGGTCGTCAAAATTTGCTTTTACATTTCTTGATTTATACTTTTTATTTGGGGATCAATGTCATGCGTCCGTAGGCTTCTTACTCTGTGCCTCAAGTTTCTACACGTGATCCCTGGGTGGTGCTGAATGAGTGACAACCTTTCCGGTGATAGGCTTTGGCCGTGGCTGGTGACCACTATCAAGGACGCAGCGGGGGTGCCAAGCACTCGTATTCCACCCGTCTTCCCCTTGAGTTGCCAAAAGAAGTGGGTATTTGCAGTTGTCGCAGTCGGTGTATCGTTTTCAGATTACTATTTGGCTTAACCGATATGCTTATAGTGTTAAAATTCATGGTACCGTGATCTGATGTAATATTTACTATATATTATGATATAATAAAGGCTTCCCGAGGTAGACCTGTTAAGTGATCTGCCGAATAACGAATGAGCTCTGTGAACTGACAAATTTGAGGAAACGTCCAGCCGTGGACTTAGTGATTTATTTATTTATATTGTCGCCTTATCCTTCATTCTTATTTTGAATATACTTGCATGCACTTGTAAAAACAGATAAATAGACCTTTATAAAAATCTTGTTTATATAAACATTTAAAACAGAATTAACATATGAAAAACAAAGATTTAAAATTCTTTAAATCATAGATATTGAACTTAAATATCTTGTTAACTTAGGTATAACAAACAGATCGCCGATAAGTCAGAGTAGATACTGCGCGTAGAAATTACTACACGAATTTAAATGGAATGAGCCTGAAAACTTATGGGGCAGTACTACAGCCGTCCTATTTAGAATACAAATTATATTTTTATTTGTTAAATACTCTCTCTTCAACCTATTGCAGTCCTGCTGGACATAGGTCTCCCCCATTTGCGCCAGACATCCCGGTCCTCCGCCTTTCCTATCCAACTTCCACCAGCGACCTTTCGCAACTCGTCGGTCCATCGGGCCGGAGGCGTCCTACGCTACGCTTGCCAAGATGCGGTCTCCACTCCAGAACTCGTCTGCTCTAACGGCCATCGGTTCTGTGACATACATGACCAGCCCACTGCCACTTCAACTTGCTGATCCGGCGGACTATGTCGGTAACTTTAGTTCTCTTACGAATTAAATCATTTCTAATCTTATCCCTAAGAGACTCCAAGCACAGCTCGCTCCATTGCGCGTTGAGTGACTTTGAACTTGTGAACCAATCCCGCAGTCACTGTCCATGTCTCAGCTGCGTATGTTAGTACGGTAGGACGCATTGCAAGACTTTCGTCTTTAAGCATTGCGGAATAGTTGACGTTAGGACATGACGTAGCTTACCGAATGCTTGCTAAATACATTTTGAGAATAAACAGCATACAGTTTTTTACCGATCTTGTCCTTTTTAGTGATCTTTTGTATCCATCAGATAATAAATAGAAGCTAGTCTAGACATACTGAAAAACTATATAAGTTTATTCATGTTTTGTCATCATTATTGGTAGGTAATATCCATAATATAATATGTTAGTAAACAGTCTTCAACATAACTATTTCCATAATTAGCTCATCAAACGTTCTCACCGAGAGACACGAGCCTACCCGTGAAGGTGTTTAGGCTTTAGGCATACACGCGGGCCCAGTGCGGTTTTGACGACCTCACGCACAACCTTTGAATCTCTTCGTAGGCATGCGCAGGTTTCCTCGCGATGTTTTCTCTCACCGTAAGAGCGTCGCATAACGTTTATATAATTTAGAAAATTCAAAAACATATTGGTACGTGGCGAGATTCGAATTTGGTAACAGTCCACACCATTGAGTCACCGACGCTCTATTTAATAAAATAATATTTATCAACGGTATCCCAAAGTAAAACTTAGTGAGCCATCGGTAAAGAAAATACAAGTAATATTCAACGGGTCTCTAAACTGACGGTGATGAGTTTTCCTTATTTTGACAAGTGTACAACATCAACAAACGCTTGACCCTATTCCGCGGACCGTTCTCGTTCACGCCCACGAACCTCCGACTGAGGCTAGTGGAAGAAGCAGCTCCTAATTCTAATGTCACACATTTGGTGTTGCGACCCATTTGGTGTTGCGGTTGAGAGGTCGGCTGCAACACCAAGGGTTCCGGGTTCGACCCCCGGGCAGTACAAACATTTGTGTGCATGAACATGTCTGTTTGTAATGGTCTGGGTGTTTTGTATGTATAATATGTATGTATTTACAAAAAAATATATAAGTATGTTTATCAGTTGTTTAGTACCCATAATACAAGCTTCACGCTTAACTTGGGGCTAGATGGCGCTGTGTAAATGTCAGTGGATATTTATTTATTTATTTAATGTGTATCCTCGTTGGGAACTCACGAAATGGACTTTCCTTTTACTTACTCTTAAACCTAGCCATATGCCGTCAGTTAAACAATAAAAAATGTTATTTATTTAGAGCCTTTAATAAATAATAAACTTTACTAACTAGATGAACAGTCTCACTCAATAAGTATCCGCAGCAAAATTCTGCCCATTGAGTCAGTTGGGCAGAATTTTCATTCAAAAGCACTTCACTCACTATATAAGATAGTGACATGGTAGTATCTCATGCTTTTGATTTTGTTCCCTGTTAATAACGCGTTAAGGTTAAAATTTCGAAAACACCTACCTGAAATTCAAAAGAGAACTGCTAAGCTTACCTGCTGAGCAGTCTTTATTTCCATAGTTTTATTTTTGTATTGGAATATTAAATACTTCTTTGTTATCTTGTTGTTGCTCTTTGTTACTAGAGAATGTTGTGTATGCCGGTATTGGTGCATGTACTAGAACATTAATTAAAATATTTGTGATATTCATAGTTAAGTATATGTACTGTTGGCATACCTTTAAATAAATAAATAAATAAATTTCAATGAATAACTTTATGTTATAAATACAATAATAATTCAACTTAAGTGTCAAGCGGCTCATTTTTGGTTGATATTTCATCGTGATTGTGCATATACATAGTTCATTGTTTTTCTATGTTTAGAGAACACATTTTTATTAGGGTTCCGTAGCCAAATGGCAAAAAACGGAACCCTTATAGATTCGTCATGTCTGTCTGTTTGTCTGTCCGTCCGTATGTCACACCCTTTTTTCACCGAAACTATAAACTATAAACAATTGTTTCATAGTAGCTGATCTGACCTAATATAAATGTTGATACCGTTATTCATAGGTATTATCGCTACGCCAAGAAGCAAGAAGGAAGTATATTTTGTATGTAGGAAAACAGATCAATTCTTCCGGCAACCTAACATGGTGAATATATTTTTTTTGTTTCAAGGCGGTACAAAATATTTTACCTAATCGTTTTCATCGTTGCAATAATTTATCAAATAATAATATATATAAATATCCACTACACATTCACACACGCCATCTAGCCCAAGTTAAGCGTGAAGCCTGTATTATGGGTACTAAACACGGATAAATATACTTATATACATTTTTTTTTTGTAAATACATACATGTTATACATGAAAACACCCAGACCATTACAAACAGACATGTTCATGCACACAAATGTTTGTACTGCCGGGGATGAACCCGGAACCCTTGGTGTTGCAGCCGATGTCTCAACCGCTACACCAAATGGGTCGTCAAATAACTCAGCGAGACCGCCGATCATTATCACCAACAATACCATAACCCGGCTCGTTAACACCACTTCAAGTATTTTGAAATCTATAATTCCCCTTTAGCAAGAGTAACGTTGACAAACAAACGATCGTCGAGAAAACTTTGAAACAATGGCGGGTGTAGATTGAAGTCGCGTTCGCGGGGCTGGGCATGACAGGCGCAGATGGAGCCTTCCGACAATCCGTAGGGCCGGGCACAGTTCGTGCTATGCCAATACTTTGCCTGAAAAACAGGTTTACCTAGTTCAGGCAAATGTGAATTATGTCGACCTATTTTAAATTTGAGCTTGTCATGTACATTTATTGGTTTTAAATGAAATAAATAATATTTTGATTTTGATTTTGATTTACACAAACAAGTTTCATAAATCACAACTTAGTTCTACTTCTCACTTTATCATCATCATCAACTCATTTTACGTCCCCATTGACGGGCATGAGCCTACTCGTATAGGGGCTTCAGTCATCCACGTGGACCCAGTGCGGATAAGCAACTTCAAGCAGTACCTTTTGAATCTTCTTCGCAGGCGTGCGCAGGTTACCTCATAATGTTTTCCTTCACTTCTCACTTATTAACAACTTTACATATTTTTTCTTCATGCATATGAATATATATACGGTACATTTTTTTTAATAAGTATACTTATATACATTTTTTTTGTAAATACATAAATATTATAGAAAACACCCAGACCATTACAAACAGACATGTTCATGCACACAAATGTTTGTACTGTCCGGGGATCGAACCCGGAACCCTTGGTGTTGCAGCCGACCTCTCAACCGCAACACCAAATGGGTCGTCAACAATGCCAAAATAACAATTTTAAAACTTTGTCTGTCTGTCTGTTTGTTCCGGTAACCTTAGAAACTTTTAGAGACTTTTTGGCAGGTGGCTGATGTAATAAGGAAAAACAAAGGCTACTTTTATTTAGACAATACTTTTTATTTTGGAAAAATAATGTAAGGTGTAACGCGCCGCACGTCGAGTAACACCGCGGGGAACAGCTTGTATATAATAATAATCCCTCTAGTGAAACGATTTAAAAGTATTTTTTCACGTATCCCGCGCGTATCATGCCCTGTGCCCCACACTTTTCCCTATAGGTGGCAGTGCACGCCCCCTCCCACCGCATCCATAATCTTTTATTGCAATAACTGGATGTATTTTTTCGGGAAACCAATTGACAGAATATCTTTCCTGGAGATATGAATAGATATGGTTTTTGTTTTGACACATGTGTCTTCTCCGTGAATATTGCAGCGAAGATTGGCAAGGGGGTCACGGTTACAGATGATGAATAACACACACGTTAGGAAAATAATATCATGTGTTTCGGAAGCCTTTGATATAATACTCATCGACTTGTTGCAATATTTCCTCGTGAAGATTACCTTGTTTGGTTACGGCGAGAAATAATCATACGTTGTTTAGGTAGGAGTATGTCAATAAATAATTATGTACGATCAATGTCTTGTTTGTATATTATTCTATTAAATCAAAATGCACGTGTTAATAATCTGAAACATTTGAGAAATATTTACTCAACAAACATTTTAAAGTAAAGTTTTTGAAAATTTTAATATATGAAAATAGAGAAAGATTAGTATATTTTGTTACATATTAAAATATCCACTCGACTCAATTTTAGCTATAACCATTGAGCCATGGCGAGAGCTATGGGTACTTAATAATTGATGAATATACTTAAGTATATTCCTTTTTTGTAAACGCTTTATTTTGCAGATACGTTATCAAACATAACTCGAATCAGAACCTACTCGGCATATTCCAATGTATTGCACTGGGATCGACGCCAAACTCTCGGTGTACTAGCCGATATCTCATACACGACCGTTAAAATAATATCAGCAGTTTTATCATAGAATGGAATGCTGAAACACACAACATTAATGATTCGGTGGTAAAGTCATCTATAATATAAAATGAATCGCAAAATGTGTTGGTAAGCGCATAACAACAACGCCTGGACCAATTTGGCCAATTCTTTTTTAAAATGTTCATTGAAGTCCAAGGATGGTTCTTACGGCGAGAGAAAATCGAATAATTGCCGGGAAAACCCTAAAAAGCCCTTTTCTTTTTCACATACAAACGTTTTCTAACTAAAACGTAGAATCAATTTGAGCTTTATTGCTATTATTATATAAAGTTTTAAAATTACTTACTTTTAAATGCTTAGTGTTTTATTTAATTATTTTTAATTCACACCGAATTATTACCAGGGTGACGGTTCTGTTCAGGATATTTTTTGCAAAGAATATAAAAAAGGTAGGAACAAAACATGCCACATTACAAATTTTTCTGAAAGGACGAAGTCTGTCGGTCAGCTAGTAATAAATATAATAATAACAGTTGACGATTCAAAAGTATCTGTAAAAGATTTTAGTAAAGATATTTTGATTTTGAGTCCAAATTAGGTACTATTCAATATATTATTATTTTTAAGGTATTAACTTAACTTGTGTGTAGAACAACGTACTTTAAAACATGTCACTACCAAAAGCCATCGGCGATATCGTGAAAGAAATAGCTCTCTTTCGGGCCTCAATATAATCCGCTGTCATATAAAAGTCCAGAGATACGATCCCGCGGCGAGGAGATAAAGAAGCGTAGAGTTGTTGAAGGGTCCCTAGGGACAGGCGTGAGACGTAAGGCGATGTGTGTTTTGGCTGCCGCGACAAATGTTTGGTCGTCAAGCATTTGGAAACTATTTAAAAGAAAAGAAAGCTTTTCTCGCAGCTTCCCTCGCGTGAGATTCGGGGTAACACGGTTCCTCATCCCTGGTTATGAAAATAGATATTATTTACTCTAAATTGGCCAAATTGGTCCAGGCGTTGTTGAGTTATGCGCTTACCAACACATTTTGCGATTCATTTTTATATTATAGATGACTTTACCACCGAATCATTAATGTTGTGTGTGTTTCAGCATTTCCATTCTATGATAAAACTGCTGATATTCATGTTTTAACGGTCGTGTATGAGATATCGGCTAGTACACCGAGAGTTTGGCGTCGATCCCAGTGCAATACATTTGTATATGCCGAGTAGGTTCTGGTTCAAGTTATGTTAAATAACGTATCTGCAAAATAAAGCGTTTTCAAAAAAGGAATATACTTAAGTATATTCATCTGTTATTAAGTACCCATAGATGGTATTTTACGTCTTTCCATTGATTATTTAAAAGATTGCTTCCTACCTTGGAAAGTGCGAAAAGTCCTATATGAATGTTAACCCCCTCTTTTAAGGCTTTGGGGGCTAATGATTTCTGATACTGACAAAGGATATATCTTTGTAGGTGTAATATTCAGATGTGAGCTACTACAGATTCAGTAGGTTCGATCCCAGTGCAGTGTCAACATTAATTTGTGCGTATGAACGTGTCAGGCCGTATTGGTTTGATATTGTGTATATCGTGTATAACGTATGCATTTAAAAAATATTGTAAACAAAATAGTATATGCAATAAACACAGTAGTAGTTATTATCCTTTGTTTAGGCTTATAGATTAGCTAGATACTTAATTCGGGGCTAAATGCATTGACTGTCTTGTATTTATATTGATAAGGTACTTGGAAATGGCGGGTTAAGTATGAAATCCCATTATTGATCATAGACCTTTTTTTTGTAAATACATACACTACATCACCCAGACCAAAACATTCAATAATGTTCATGCACACAAATGCTTGAAGTATCTGTGATTGAACGCGGAACCTTTGATACGAGTATAATAGCGACTTTTTAACCATAACACCATATGTATTGTCAAAAAAGCTCGAAAATATTTTTAAATCTCGACACAATTCGAAGACTAAAATTTGTTGCAAAGACATATGCCCCAAAACGTAACGTTTCGAAAGCCTAGTGCGTACTCTACATCCGATGCCGTTGCTATGATTTACTCTAATAGAAAAATGAGTTATTAAGTTAACGCCTGCAGACTGGCATTTTTACGATTGTATTTGCAATGATATCGCCGATAAAGATTTTATTATGGCCGACGGCGGATGGCGTAAGGCGAGTGCGGCGTTTGGATTGGTCGCGGGAACAATGACTTTTGAATTTGATTTTTATGCATTGCATTGCCTTAAAAGGCAAGAAATTTTATTAATGTATTCTTTGTATAGTTCTTGTTTTGAATTTATAGTAATACTGTTTTAAAAGCCCAAGTGAACAAATGGGCAGAATTTTACCGCGGACACTTTTTGAGTGAGATTGTATACCTCGTAAGGGACACTGCATCTGTCGTGATCAGGTGTATCACCACCAGGTGAGCGAACCAACAGCCCCGTTCACTCATTAAAAAAAATATCTCCATCATTGTAATAGTTATATATATTGTTTCCAACAACAGTCGACAACCATGATCAAAAACGTAATCAGGGTACGCATAATCCTGCAAAATTAATAACACGTCTGAATCAAGGGAACAGTAAACAATGTTTACTCATGTGTTTGTATTACCCGTTTGTCAGCTCGTCTCTTTGATTATAATAACATTGGAAGTTTCCACAGCCGAGGTTTCGCAATACCTAACTTGGGAATTCCAAAAACTAGGGAAAGAGTGCAAAGAAAGTTTGGCGTTGTTTATTGTTTATCCTTTGTGGGAACGCGTATGCTTTTCTCTAACTCGAGCGAATCTTCAAAGAGTACTGTTTACTAACATTTTGTAAAAGAGGAACGTTAAATCAAAAGCTGTTTGTTGCTGTACGTGGTCGTTCTCTAAGGATCTTTTGAATTAAGCTCAAGGTTGCTTAACGAGCTATGGGAGGGGGTCATATAAGATGTTGTGTTGCTATTGGAATGTAAAAAAGATTATTGAACTCGATTTTGTTAGAATAAAGATAAAACTACACATAATAAACATTTATATCGCATCTCTATATCTATAATCATCATCATCATCATCATTACAGCCTTATTATGTCCACTGCTGAACGAAGGCCTCCCCTAATGATTTCCACGCGGGCCGATCCCTTGCAGTTGACATCCATCTGCTACCCGCCACCTTAACCAGATCATCCGTCCATCTGGTTAGGGGTCGGCTTACGCTTCGCTTTCCGTTACGTGGACACCACTCGAGAACCTTTCCGCTCCATCGGCCATCGGTTCTACGCACTATGTGCCCTACCCACTGCCACTTCAACTTGCTAATCCTCTGGGCTATGTCGGTCACCCTAGTTCTCCTACGGATATCCTCGTTTCGGATTTTATTGCGTAGGGATAAAATCCGAAACGAGGATAATAAAAATCTGAATCTCATGTAACTTCATATCTACTTAAATTGATGCAGTTATTCCGTCCATTTTCTTTTATGTAACAAAGTGTACATGACGATCATACCGCTCACCTGATGGTAAGTGATACGCCTGACCATGATAGAGCGGCATTGATTGGGGCCAAGCACAAAGTGTGCTAATATGTCACAAAACCACAACTGTGCTGTGTGCTCACTTTAGAAATTACTATAATACTTTAGGCGACTATATTATATAGAAGTAATAAATGCGACATTTGTCTATAAACACTGGTAATGTATTTCCACGCCATAAGTAAGGAAAACGACATTTACGAGGTAACAAACTGACACCGACGTATAACAAAATAACACACAAGTCTTTTGACCGGTCAAGAAACGAGGAAACAATACAATATAGCTCACTATGCAAATTATAGTGGAAACATGAAAGGGAGTACGCGTAGGGGTAGGGTTACCATATCACAGTACTTGTCCTGAAATCTCAGGATTTTTCTACTTTTTTCATGTTGGCTATCACCTTTTGTAAACTTGCAATCAATTATATTATTATAAACACTAAGGATTCCGGGTTCGATCCATAATACAAACATTTGTGTGCATGAATATGTCTGTTTTTATTGGTCTGGGTGTATTCTATGTATAATATGTATGTATTTACAAAAACAATATGAGTACCTATGTTTATCAGTTGTTGAGTTTTTATATTACAGGCTAATGCTTAGTTTGGGTCTAGATGGCGCTGTGTGAATGTCAGTGACTATTTATTTATTACTATTTACATTAAGTAATCTCTTTTTATGTACGTTGTTGAAATGTATTAGTACCTACTTGTCTATCCAAGTAAAACGAACTGAATGGCCTGCTGGAAGAAAACTCATCATACAATAAGCTGTGCCTTAGTATTTATTTGTCCTTATGTATTTTTTTGTCATGTTTATTTGTACATAAATAAAATTAAATGAATATTAATAATTATCTCTAGGGCGCTTTGCATACGAAGAGTTGCAAGTTGCAAGCGCGTAAGCCAGAGCCGCATTGAGGAAAATGATGAAAAATCTCAGGAATTTTCCATAGATAGCAAGTCTTTTCTCCGGCCTTTTGATTTTTCTGGTAACCCTATGCCGGGGTAAAAATGACCCGGAATATTGCGAAGGTCAGGCCGTCCCTATTATCGGCCCATTCGGCAAATTACGTCATTCTCGCTATTCATAGTGGCTGGACGGCCTATTTCAATTTTATTTGTGTTATATATGAGTCAATAGTGGGATTTGCTGGGGTGTAAAAATGTGTTTAAATGGAAAACCTACTTCTTCAACACTACATCTGTCATCTATAGTCAGTCGTTGTCTTTTTTTTAAAGAACGAGACGTAACCGTTTTTTTATGGAAGAAATCGGTTCCTCGAAACAGTTCTAGTTGTAACTGGTTTCATCGTTGCACGGACGATGTCGTTTCGCGGACTAAATAGTTTCGCAACTGGTAAATGCGTTGCACGGTCGAGGTTGTTTTGCGACGTGAATATAGTTCGCAGACGTAAATATAATTCCCGACGTAAAAAATTTGGAATGATTCTACCATCGCAGAATGTAAAACGGTTTTAAAAACTAGTTTCTCCTTGCGATGACCAAGTCTAATGTGTAGACATGTCTTACCATAATGCAACTGAACTAGTCGTCATCGTTAACCGAAAACATGAAAAGAATATTGAAGCTAATAATCCGAACACTACGACATGGCTGTAAGAACAAACGCGCGCTACCGAATTCGCAGAGGAATTTGCATGCCGTGTTAAAAATTTAACTTCGTGAAAATTCTTGTGAGAACGCGTCGTAATTTATCCCCTGGAACAAGACTGAGCCGTAAATCATATCAAAATTGGCTTATTTAAATAAGCCCGTTACGAGTACGCGAGGTGTGCCTATTGAGACGTGTTTGTGGAAACCTTTGCATGATTTTGATTCGCTTCGGAGTTGATGTAAATGGGAAATTGTTGTTAGGCCGCGTATAACTAAAAACAATTATATTGAATAATGGGGATGACCTATATCAAGCAGGACTGCAATAGTTTAAAAAAGAGAAGATAATAAAACAAATAAATCGATAATCAAGGAGACCATTTATTAACAATATTATGGTTATCATTTGCCGATAAGGCACCGGTAATTACTAGGTATCGTGTTATTTTTAAACAATAATGCTTGTAAGTTCTTGATAGATATCGACTTGGTTAATTTTAGTAACAACAATGTGCGTAGTAAGAGACTTTCCCAGAAAAAAAAATGTTATTTTGTTAATTATTACAACCATGAACGTCAAGATGGTGGGACCATGTCATAATTTTCGAATTTCAATGTAATAATTATTTGAAGGTTGTGTGTTAAGTCGTCCAATCCGCACTGGGCCCGCGTGGACGACTAAGGCCTAATCACCTTATACGGGTAGGCTCGTGCCCTTCGGCGGGGACGTTTAATGAGCTGATGATGATGAATTATATAGTGCTATACTAAATATTTGTACTATTGTATTCTTTACAACAAAAGCGTCGGATAACGTACATATAATTTCGAAAATTTAAAAATACATTGGTACGTGACGAGATTTGAACCTGCACCCTCCCGATTCACAACGATTGCCTGTTGAGGCACCGACGCTAATTTAGTCACCGACACTCCCGTCATAATACACCATAATTTCGATTAAGAAAATATTTTTATATGTATGTATTTGTGTATGTATGTTTTGAAATTATATTTATTGTATTTTATTATTTTTATATAACTTAGGTTCTAACTTTTGCACAGCCCAATTAATCATTATTAAGAAACTATCCTCTTCTGAAGGTTGTCTGGAAGAAATTGTTTTTTAGTAATAAGACCGCCTTATTTGTACACTTTTTGTTCTGTCCATGTTTTCCCTTGTAATATGTTTTATGTGCAATAAAAGTTTATTATTATTATTATTATTATTTTACACAACGTAAGGCGCTGTTACAAAATCCGTTGTACCTTCATCCCTTGTCCTGTGGAAGGGACCGCGTTTTTCACGTACCTCCCCTGGGAAATATTAACGTGGGCCGGGATGGTACATGTATAATGGTGTAGGGTTAATTCATGAGCCGAGCCAGAAACCACTCTGGATGGTGATAAAGAAGAAAAAAACGTCCTTCAGGTTGGACGCCTAGTTTTAATATTTATATTTTGTTTTATTTAAAGTCAGTCAAGGAATCAGAGTAGGTATCACTTTAACAAAAATGTGGGCTATTGTATGAAACGAATAACACTTAAGTCATGTTTATGTAAAACCCGACCCATTTGGTGTTGCGGTTCAGACGTCTGCTGCGACACCAAGGGTTCCGGGTTCGATCCCCGGACAGTACAAACATTTATGTGCATGAACATGTGTGTTTGTAATGGTCTGGGTGTTTCCTATGTATAATATGTATTTACAAAAAAATATATAAGTATGTTTATCCGTTGTTTAGTACCCATAATACATGATGTCTCCAAAAGTCATATTAAATGTCTTTTACAATTATGTATTGATGTATAGAGCGTCGGTGGCTCAGTGGTGTGGACTGTCGCCTTCCTACCGGGAGGGCTGAGGTTCAAATCCCGACACGTACCAATGTATTTTCGAATTTTCGAAAAATATATGTACGTTATCCGACGCTCTTACGGTGAAGAAAAACATCGTGAGGAAACCTTCATGCACGCCTGAAGAAGATTCGAAGGTTGTGTGTGAAGTCGTCTAATCCGCACAGGGCCCGCGTGACGACTAAGGCCTAATCACCCTATACGGGTAGGCTCGTGCCCTCGGTGGGGACGTTTAATGAGCTGATGATGATGATTAGTTCTAACCTCTAAAATATTCATTTTATTTTTCAGCAAGCAAAAGTTGCACTTTCATATCCAAACTAAAATCTAAGTTATTAAGCAGAGCACTAAAAGAAATAATTTAACTTGATAAAAAGTAACATGAACCGAAGTAATTTTATCTATTTTATTTACGTCGAACGACAAAATGCATTTCTTAGTTAAAAATTCTTCACAATTGAAACAGAAAAAACTCCACTTTGTCACGAAAGGCAAGTTTAATGCGGCATTGTAAATAAAGGTTTAGTGCATTTAAATTTAGAGCTCAATATTTCTTTCAAGTTTATTTCTTTCTATTTGATACTCTTATAAAAACATGAATGGATTTTGTATAAATTTCAGCATTGAAAAGTGTTTACAAATTGAAAGAAAGTTTGGAATATTACACCATTTTCGTTCGGAAATCGAGCTAAATATGTCGAGCGTAACGTTACGCATACTACCAAATAAATAAGTAGCCTCTGACATTTACACAACGCCGCACTTAGTATAGGTATAAAACATACGAACATACTTACATATCTTTATTTGTATAAATACGTACATTGAAACCAGTTCTATACAAACAAACACGTTCACGCACACAAATTGTGTAAATTGTACTGCTCGGTGATCGAACCACCACCATCATGGGTCCATGGTCGACACCAAATGTAACACTTGCGTGCCTAGCTTAATCAATTTATATTTCAGGGGGGCTTATCACCATCTCTTAAAACTGTATAACTATAATTATACTTCGCCATATCTGTATCACAAAAGGCGAAGTAATATAAGTTGTAATACTGTTTAAGTAATGGCGATAAGTCCCCAGGTTACAGTACGATAGCGCTTTAAAATGCCTATCGGAACACGCGTTTAGTCCCTAAATGACAACTTTCTTAAACGAAGGACATAGTTTCCTGTTTATAAATAACCTTCGCTTCTAATAAATACTAAATTTAATAAAATTCCAAAGAGGTGTATGAGAACATAAGATGTTGAGCCAGGTCTCCACCTTTTTCAGAATATATTCCTTCGACATTTTCGTTTACACCTTAAACCCGATTTCATTACTCAAATCCTTACAAACGACGCTAATGAGACACACTGAGCCTTTGCTATTTACGAAAAAAACACGTTTCCATCCGAGTATTATTTTCTCCGTAACAATTTTTCAATTTTAGATATCCGGGATTACGTTATAAGGGCTCAGGGAAAAACATAAAAGCCTGGTTAAGTAAAGCACCTTTAAATTAAAAAGCGCAGTTACAAAATACTTTGTTGTTTCTTGTGCGAATGAGATGAGGTTGGAGGCCAGTACTGAACCTTATTTGAGACAAACTCTTTTTTTAATTAGTTTATTTATATATTACAGGTAATGGCGTAATATAGTATAGTAACAGTAATATAAATAAATAAAACAAATATCCACTGACATACACACTGCGCCATCTAGTCATAAGGCATTTAGTTTGTAATATGGGTACTAAACAACCACGGATAAACATACGTATATACATTTTTGGGTTAATACATGGTCTCATATTATACATACAAAACACCCAGCACAAAAAAAGAGACATGTTCATGCACACAAATGTTTGTACTGCCCGGTAATCAAACCCGGAACCCTTGGTGTAAGAGCCGACGTCTCAGCCATTACACCAAATAGGTCGCCTGTAGTATGCATTCCTGACATAAGTGAGTCGGTTACATAAATCAGAAAATTAATCGTGTCACACAAAAATGCCTTGACCAATATTTTTATATATTTGACAGTCTTAAAGGGCCGCAAGTTCCCGCGGGAATGACTTACACTAGTAAAAATGCAGTGCACCATCTAATGGTTTATAGACTGGTAGGTATATGGGATTATTTCAGCTATCTCAGACAACACAGCATATTTTATAAAATATATTATGATGTGCGTCGGTGGCTCAGTGGTGTGGACCGTTGCCTTCCTACCGGGAGGGCTGAGGGTCAAGTCCCACCACGTACCAATGTTTTTTCGAATTTTCAAAATTATATGTACGTTACTTGACGCTCTTGCGGTGAAGGAAAACATTGTGAGGAAACCTGCGCACGCCTGCGAAGAGATTCAAAGGTTGTGCGTGAAGTCGGCTAAGCCGCACTGGGCCTGCGTGGACGACTAAGGCCCTAAACACCCTATAGTGCCCCTCGGTGGGGACTTTTAATGAGCTGATGTGATGATTATGACATGAGAAACATCATACTCGTAGGAAGAGTATTACAATAAATAAGTAAAAATCCCTTTTCTCAAACAAGCTTTTATTTAAATGCGCTAAAAAGATAAAAATAAACGTTTAAAATTAGAGCTATACTGTTAACTTACAACGTCATTTCAAATTTAACACATTTGACACAATTTATATCTTTGTTATAAAAGCTTGTCGCGAGATTTAAGTTTTCATATTTACTTGCTGCCTATCAAAATCTTATAAGTAACTGTGTTACATAAGAACACAATACATTTTATCATATATATCGTACCAACAAATTTGTTAAGTCCAGGCCTACGTTTTGCCAATAAATCAAACGTAATATTTATAGCCGCTTGTACTTTTCAATAAAAATCAAACTCAACATAATTTCTGTCTGATAGAAAACCTTAAGAGGCTTTCATCTAGCTCTTAAGGCAATCAGCTCTAGATACTAACGTAAAAGCTTTTCAGTTCACGATAAACCTACTAAGGACTAAATAACCCAAGTGTCATCTATTTTTTCGCATCTATATTCGCGAGCGTCGGTGGCTCATTAGTGTGGAGTGTTGCCTTCCGATCTGGAGGGTGCAGGTTCAAATCCTGCAACGTACCAATGTCTTTTCGAAATTATATGTATATGCACAGGTTCCCTCACGCTGTTTTCCTACACCGAAAGAGCGTAGGATACATATAATTTCGAAAATTCAAGAAGATATTGGCACAGTCTACACCAATAAGCCATTGATGTTCCCACATATTATTATATAGATACTTCCTACCCAACCAAAACAAACTAATCAATAATGCTGGTTTTGAAATATGACTCATCAATTTCGATCTCATTACCTTACTGTAATTGTAAGCTTTTACAATACAAGAATAATTTATTTATCTAATTTTATTTTTTAAGTACCTATTTTATTAAGTTTATTTTAATTTTGTTTGTTTATTGGTCAATTAGGTTATTACATGGTAATGCGTCGGTAGCTCAATGGTGTGGACTGTTGCCTTCATACCGGGAGGACGCAGGATCAAATCCGCCACGTACCAATGTGTTTTCGAAATTATATGTACGTTATCCAACGCTCTTTCAGTGAAAGCAACATCGCGAGGAAACCTGCGCACGCCTGCGAAGAGATTCAAAGGTTGTGCGTGAAGTTGGCCAATCCGCACTGGGCCTGTGTGGATGACTAAGGCCCATACACCCTTTATGGGTAGGCACGTGCCCCTCGGTGGGGACGTTTAATGAGCTGATGATGATGATTGGTCACATTCGTACTCAAGATCCCCAAGATACGGGGTTTCCCTGGTTTGGGGTCCGCTGGCTAATGAACGCATCTTCTGAGTTTCTGATACTCCGTTTGGTATTTTATCACTCTGCTCATGTATATTGGGTTTTCATTTTATGTAATGTTTCTTTAATCTCCTACTGTTATGTTTACTCGTGTGAAAATAAATAAATTAAGCCGTCGGCTCCCACGCTAGTCTATACCAATCAACACGTGGGTTGCAGTTAAATTAATGTTTGATTGAAGTACTCTATATAAGGAATATTTCTAAATGTTTAAGGATTTCGTGTGTTACGTGTGTAGGTACAGATTATATCTGGGGGCACGGTAGTGCTCCAGCCGAGTTGTTTTATGAATAAGGGCATGAAAGTTACACGTAGTTTACCCGGGACTGTAGATAGTAACAAAAAACATGAACCATAGAAAGACTGCCTAGCAACTTACATAAAACTAAAATCCAGCAAAAACAAATGTTGCCAAGACGACCATATAATTTTTGCGCTGTAATAAAGATATCAGATCTCATGTGGAGCCAAGCTTCTGAATCTCACAACCTAACTTTACCGATCCTTACTTCAACAAATTCTACATATCAGTAATTATGTATGGGCTGGCTATTTCGTTACTTACCTAATAACATAAACTTAATGTTCGCATCACTTCCATGAATAACGAAACGGAAACGTTATTGAAAAATTTATTGTTCTTAACCATTTTAAAATGCAAAAATAAATTAAGGTCAATTAATAAATAAATTATTTCACCATAAACAATAAACTACAAACATTGCCAAAATTATTTTGCCTTATAATATAATAATTATTGTCACCTGCATGATAACATCTGCTGCTGAACCAAGTTTGTAACCTGTATTTCAGCAGCTATTATTCAGTAAATATTACTAGTTTGTTTAGTATATTGCTGTCTAAAATATTTTGCTTGTCATCTATTATGCTGTTGTTTCTAATTTACTGAGATTTCTTAGTAGCATTTTAGTACCAAATATAACGTTCTGTTTTTTTTGTTGACTATGAATACTTCAGCAATCATCATTATCAGCTCATTTAACGTCCCCACCGAGGGGCACGAGCCTACCCGTACAGGGTGATTAGGCCTTAGTCATCCACGCGGGCCCAGTGCGGATTGGACGACTTCACACACAACCTTCGAATCTCTTCGCAGGCGTGCATGAAGGTTTCCTCACGATGTTTTCCTTCACCGTATGAGCGTCGGATAACGTACATATATTTTCGAAAATTCGAAAATACATTGGTACGTGTCGGGATTTGAACCACAGCCCTCCCGGTAGGAAGGCGACAGTCCACACCACTGAGCCACCGACGCTCTTTAGTTATTCCATGCACCTTTCCAGTTAGACGCGGAAGGTCTTCTTTGGTGAAGTAAGGGAATACCTCAGGGCATTCTCGAGCTGAATATTTTATTCGGCGGTCGGGCATCGTACCAGCTATCCTCGCATTTGGTTAAATATTACGGGTGACATCAACAACTTCCGATCTAAAATATGGTACAAGCGGACCTAGTGCTGCGCTGCATAATATGTAGCGCGGGCTAAATTATCTAGGACTAGCTTTTGCGTGTGGCTTCATCCGTGTGGAATAGTTATTTTGGGGCTAAAGCTCACTTCAACCCGCTACTTTGTTTACATACCTAGGTGAGTTAAAACTGTAATATCTCGTAAGATATTTAAGAATTGAATATCCTAAAATTAAATGATATAAAGGGCAATTGTGTTTTAAATAAAATACTTGTAATGAATAACGTATTTATCTGCATAGTAATTTATATCATGTTTATAAAAACACTTTCGCAAATAATGCATTGTATAAGAAGAAATTTGGTAAGCAAAAAAACAACGTTAAACTGTGCTTACATTCAAAGATAGTGCTGCGGGCTTTTTTTAGAACATTTAAAGGGGAACAGTTCTGTCATACATACATACGTGATATATGACTTTTGCCAAACTTTTGATTTTGAAACTCTGCTCGTATTGCCCCCCGCAACGCCCTAAGCCGAGGTTCGAGTCCCGTTCGGGGACGCCCTTAGGATCGTTGTGTAAATATTAAGGCTGAGAGCCATCTGCGCTCGCCACTTGCCCGGTGAAGCTGTAAAGGCCATCTGCGGCCAACAGCAGTAGTCAGTTCGAAAAAAAAAGTCTGCTCGTATTTTTACTTAACGCGATGATATAGTCGCATAGTGGACGTCATTTTGAACGATAAATCCCTGTTTTGAAATCACCTCATTGTAAAAAGCAAGATAAATTCTGCGGTTCGAAGGACAGTTCCAGATATCGTCCCGTAAAGCAGGAGTGTAATGCACTTTCGTGTTTCAGGATGAGGGCACTGTAGCTAGTGAAATTACCGGGTATAAGAGACTAACAACTGTTGTCTCGGGTGTCGGGCGCAGTGTCGCGTTGACGGAGAATAATAACTATTTATCTGTTGTTGGTTTTCTTCAATGACGCTCTGTCATGGTTAGGCGTATCACTTACCAGCAGATGAGCGTACTGTACATTCATAACATAAAAAACCTCATTGTAAAAAAAGTACGATGATTCCTTGGTTTCAGGGGCTGGTTAAGCCGTTAATCCCGGCTGTAATCTATTCTAGGCCTTTACACCCACCAATTTGTAATAGATCCGCGTGGAGGTTCATTCATGATAAATATATTTATAACTATATTATTTAATGAATGAACGAAAATAATTTTGGTGTTAAATTTATCCACACAAGTAGGCATTGATTTGAAGGTGGATATATAAATAGATGCCCAAATTAAACTCGCTGCGTAGGTAATTTAAAGAAGTTAATGAGCGGTAATTGTTGTTTGCGATTTCAAATTACCTAATTTATGTGTAGGTACAGGAGTAACATAATTACCTCTCTTGTTCCATGGAAGCAATTGAATACTTGAAATTTTTAAGTAGCAACGGACCTATGATTTGGGATTGTTTTCTTCACGTACGGGTTGGATCTTGGATTAAAAATTTCTATCTACCAGCACATATAAAGAGGCTAAATCTTCTTCGCCATACCTGTTCTTCTGTATCGTCTAAGGAGTTGAAAATGTCCATGGTAAACAGTATCACTTACCATCCCGTGATTAGTTTGTTACTTTGCCTGCAAAAATAAAACACAAAATATTAATAGTAGATTCCGGAGTTAATAGCGCGTGTGCTATAAATTATTTAGTATTCAACACCAAAGCATGTTATTACCTATGAAACAAAAGTTAAATACTGTATCACGCCTAGGTCAACTAAGCCAGCGTTTATAGAGGTGATAAAGCACTAGTCGAGCGCAGCGGCCGATGCAATGGCTATGAAATCGCCTTTACCGCTTGATTCGACATTTAACTAGTTCATGGGAACAATGGGAACGTCGAGAAAAAATATTCCCAGTCAACAAACAATAGGAAGGCCGTTTGTTTGCATAGCCGCGTCGACCCGTAGAAACTGGTGGCTTTTGATTTTATTTTAATATGTATAGGCCATAGGATTTATTGCTCCAAGCCATTTTTGAGGATAGACAAACGGGCCAAATGCGTTTCCCTGAATGATAGACTGTTGGAAAAAAAAAAAACTTATACGTTTGGAGCATAATATACAAGTTGGTCTTTGAATTAAACGTATTTAATGCTACTAAAAATAATTAGCTTATGCCAAGAAAAAACAAGAAACCTTAGTAAAGAGAGACCCATTCATATCCA
>PQWD01011314.1:0-65967 GCA_019425675.1 Leucinodes orbonalis
AAGTAACTATTCCACGCGGACACGGTTGCACGCAAAAGTCAGTTACATATAAATTAGGGATAAGATTAGAAATGATTAAATCGTAATTGAACTAAAGTTACCAACAAAGCTCGCCGCATCAGTAAGTGAAAGTGACAGGGGCTGGTCACGTATGTCGAAGAACCTCGGCCGTTGAGCAGACGAGTTCTGGAGTGGAGACCGCGTCTCGGCAAGCGTAGCGTAGGCGCCCGACCGATGGACCGACGACTGCGAAAGGTCGCTAGTTAACAAAAGCTTTGGGTAACTAATAAGAAAGAATGGAAGAAAAACTGGTTTACGGACAAATTAAAAACATAATTAAATTAACAGCTCAACCTTGACAGAACATTATCAACGGAAACAATAATAGATATATTGTTATTGTTCTCATTAATAACGTCTTTAGTGTCAGAGATGTTAAAAATATCATGATAAGTGTTTTCTTAAACATTATTTTTGAACCAGTCAATATTCTAAGTTGCGTCCTTAATCCCCCCACCCACCACCGTTCCACTTTTCAATCTTACCACTATACATGCTAAGTAGGAAGGCATATGTCCAGCAGTAGACTATGGGCTCATTGAGTAGGTTAGATAAATAAACAATGTTTGCACCATTGAAACGATGGGGAATATCAGCGATAAACTTTCTGCGCTCACTCGGTTTGGATACAGATAGTTGCTGTCCAACCTCACTTTCGAACTTAGTTCACTGTGTAACCATTAGGAAACTTAATACAATATCCTATCGCTAAACTACGGAGGGATCTTGCTTAGTCACAATTCTGACTTGCATGTCGGTGGCAAATTGATTTTACACTAATTTGCACAGTTAAGAACGCTACACTAAATGTGTCGTCGACGTCTTCTTCCTTATGATTGAAGTCTGATAGAATCAAATCAAATAATATATATAATGTACGTTACCCGTGGCTCTTACGTGAAGGAAAACATCGTGAGAAACCTGTGCACGCCTGCGAAGAGATTCGAAGGTTGTGTGAAGTCGTCCAATCCGCACTGGGCCCGCGTGGACGACTAAGGCCTAATTACCTTATGGATAGGCTCGTGCCCTCGGGTGGACGTTTAATGAGCTGATGATGATGATGAGATCAAATGTAACAATTTTGATCTTATGTAATGACTGATAAATTGCAATAATAGGTTTCCTTATATGCAAGCGCGAGAAACATCTTTATTGCGGGAAACCATAAGATTCAATTAATAAGTGATCATTTCTAAAAGATTTAAAAAAATCTTGGATCCAACGTCACATTGTTAGCCTTTGGTTTGAGTAATTAACTGGGTCTGAGTAATTGACTGAGAGCGTCAGTGGCTCAATAGTGTGGACTGTCGCCTTCCTACCGGAAGGGGAGGATCAAATCACGACACGTACCAAAGTTTTTAAAATTTTCGAAAATATATGTACGTTATCCGACGCACTTACGGTGAAGGAAACACAACTTGCTGGTGGAGGCTGGATGAGGAAAGCGGAGGACCGGAATATCTGGCGCAAAATGGGGGATACCTATTTCCAGCAGTGGACTGCGACAGGTTGAAGAGAGAGCGGGAGGATACACGATACCAATTTATTCTATTTCAATAGAATTTCGAAACTATGCACAATTTAGAAATTATGAACGATCAGAAAATAGACAATCATAAAGCTTGAAAATAATATTGCTAGCATTGGAAATTATATTATTAATCATACCTAAATAGCATGGAAGTGCTTTCATTACCACACTCTCAAATGTAACGAAAATCACACAAAACTCATAAAATACTGCGTATTATGAATCCAGATGTGCAAAGAAAAATAAACTGCTGCTTTGACGAAACGTTAGGGGCGCAGTTATCTTTTTTGCTGTACTTTTCACCCATTTTTCTCTATAAATTCACGCGTGTGCATTTCTCGTTTTGTCTGTCCCAAATATACCGAAGTCTCTAAGTTGCACCGCAACATAAAACAAATGTGCCACACAATGAAACGAAGTGCTTTAATGAAAAATTTCTATTACATCCGAGAAACTGTGACTCCTATGTGATAATGTAAGGTCGAGAATTCTCCGTCACATATAACGGACACACCGGCAATTTTTCATCCGATAAGATACGTTTCTATTCGAAGAAAATTGTTTCCGATTTATATGTAATATTTATTACAATTAGTTCTCTCAAAGGGTTCTTGCTTTCAAAATTGAATTCCATATAAATTCTTTGTTCAATAACTTCGTCGACAATTTTTTGTCTGTTACAGAATTAACCTAGAAGAAATTGTGTTGCTGTATTGTTTAGTAAACAATATTTTAAATTTTATATATTAATAAATAAATATCCAATTTAGGATCCTCATCAGCTCATTAAACGTCCCCACCGAAGGGCACGAGCCTACCCGTATAGGGTGATTAGGCCTTAGTCGTCCACGCGGCCAGTGCGGATTGGACGTTCACACACAACCTTCGAATCTCTTCGCAGGCGTGCATGAAGGTTTCCTCACGATGTTTTCCTTCACCGTAAGACGTCGTGGATAACGTACATATATTTTCGAAAATTCGAAAATACTTTGGTACGTGTCGGGATTAAACCTCAGCCCTCCCGGTAGGAAGGCGACAGTCCACACCACTGAGCCATCGACGACGATCCAATTTAGATAAAAACATAATTATTAATTTTCTTAAACTGTGAACAATAAATACCGCATACAAAATCAAAAAGTGTTAATAGTTCTCCGATTTCGGGTATACAATATTAAAAAAATTAAAATAAATTAAACAGCGAGCAGCTGTTTAGCACATAACGCAAAGTTTAACAAACGACACAAAAATATATAATACTCTTTTGTAAGTATATATGTTTATAAATTATAAATCCCTAAAAAATGGATACAAGTAACCAGATTAATGCAAAGAAAGAGGGTTAAAAAGTCGTAACAACTTCAAAAGGGGACTATTTCTCTAGCGTTAATCTATGGTGTGGAATCCTCCTTCTCGGAAAGTTTACTTCCTGGACATCACTGTCGTGGCCGATCTGAAGATCTCTGAATAGGTTTCGGACACAGACTGGCTGCAGCAAGGAAAATTCGACTACATGAGATTTTTTGGGTGGTCAAGACATTGATTGCCTTGGAGGTTCGGCCCAAACGATGGCCCATCTGACATCGTGCCCGGCGTGCCCTTCCAGCTGCACGCGCGAGTATCTAATGACAGCGGTAATGTTGTCGCTGTGGCGTTTTCTGGCGGCTAACATTTGAGTGTGTTTGCCTTCGACACGCTAAGAAGAAGAATGCAAAAATATTATGTTCATGCATCCAAATGTGTGCAGCCCGGTGCCGGGGATTTAAATCAAAACCCATGATGTAATAGCCGACTTTTCAAACACGCACTTTTCATCGCACGTTCGTTTATTGCCGCCTCGCATAGTCAGCTCATTTCTAAGGTTTTCCCGTTTGTACATGTATGATTTAAGTAAGCAACATTCGAAAAGTATGATGGATACCTTACATTTAATCTTTAGATACGATATTATTACAAATTAGATTTCAAAAATAGATATGAATAATATATTGGTTTATATATTTATTAAAACCTTGAATCTAAGAGACAAAATATTTTTTATTAACGTATGTATTATGTTATCAAAAGAGACCGGTTCTAGTAATATAAACAGGTGGGAATATTTTCTTTTCACACAATAAATCATTCAAACATCTTAAACCAACATTTAGGTCTATACAAATACTGTATAGGATCTCTCACGGAATACTCTGACCAAGATGAATTAGGGAAAGCAATTTCCTCGATTCCTTGAATCGCGACCGTAAATTTATACAGCTAAGCACACGGGCTACGCTTACAGTTGTGGAATGTGAAAAATGTTCAAGATTTTGCTCTTATTTTTTAAGAGTATTACTTCCTATCGTCTTCTATTTAACGAATAGCAGACGATTCGTTCCTTTAACTTTTTGACGACCCATTTGGTGTTGCGGTTAGACGTCAGCTGCTACATCAAGGGTTTGGTTTGATCCCTGAGCAGTACAAACATTTGTGTGCATGAACATGTCTGTAATGGTCTGGGTATTTTGTATGTATAATATGTATGTATTTACAAAAAATGTATATAAGTATGTTTATCCGTTGTTAAGTACCCATAATACAGGCTTCACGCTTAACTTGGGGCTAGATGGCGTCGTGTGAATGTCAGTGGATATTTATTTATTTATCATCTACCATGTCAGATTGTTAAGTTAATCTTTGTGAGAGAAAATACTGAAAAACTAAAACGCATTTATTATTATTTACATCTTTTATATTAAGTTTATGCACTTTTAATTAATCTTATGACATTTGTTTATACCCGGCACCTGTCACCCGATACTATGTAAGGTATCTCATGCCCGGTAATTTGACTAAATACAATGCCCTGATCCCGAAACCCAGAAGTGCAAAACACTCCTATTTTGCTTGACGATATCTGGTACTAAGGAATTTTATTAAACTTTACAATATCGTAAAAAAATATATTCTTTGCAACTTCTATCCTTGTCCACGAGTATAAAAACTAATATTTATGGAATCACCGGAACGGATTATTCAATTTTTAATGTCCAACCCCAATCAGGGCGCGTTTATATCCGAATAATAGAAACGGATTAAAATGCAAAAGATTACAGTAATGAATATTCAACTGGGAGCTTAATAAAACGGACACGTGTCAGCAATTTGGACGCTATACAAATAAGTCGTTTGAAATGCAAGCGTGGATTCCCCTTAGTGTTCAGTAATTTTTTTGTGTAATTTTGCATTGATTGCTTAGGGTGGTTTCATATGAATCTTTATAATAAAATTGAGAAGTGAAACTTAATGAAAATTCTTTCAACCGACGCGATGGGCAGAGTTTTGGACACTTTTTGAAAGAGATTGTGCGTCTACATAGTTCGTTTATTGTTGTCATTTTATGCTCCAGAAGATTTGAGACGTTGTTGGTTAACAAGGATTATTTTATTTATTTATGTTTGTAAGCCTTTTGCAATGGTAATGATACTTTATGGGTCACCCACGTTTCATCATCCTCAGCTCATCAAACGTCCCCTGGAGGGGCGCGAGCCTACCCGTAAAGGGTTTCGGCCTTATACTACCAAAATCAAAAAGTCTTAACACAATTTAGATCCTTATGAATGTTAAATGAAGCTGCCGCTAGTTCGGACAGTAGTTTTTAAGTATTGTTGATATCTGCCCATTGGCATAGTCGCAAATAAATATCCAGGTCAGATATCACAAATCAGAAAGGAAAAAGAAAACTAAGACAGCGGTCCACTCGATGTTTTCCCGTCACGTCATCTCTTTAAACTTGGCTCAGCGTTTACCGTGACCATATTCCTAAGGAGCCAAGGTTCAAAACGGCGCATCGGATTGTTGTTAAAACTTTTTTATTGTTATGTAAACATGAAACACTGGTGGGTTGAAACCGTTTTGTGACTTGCTATTTGACTAATGATTAAATCCGGATTTTAAAATAGGTCAGTCCAATGAATAATTCGACAGTTTATATTTTTGTAGGTTACCTATTAATTGGTGGTAAATGTCTTCTTCTAGCTATAATATGTTAGTTTATTAAGATATATCCTAGAATACCTACTAGCTTGTGACAAATAGTACCTCTCTTTCTTTAAGCAGTATATAGCATGCAATTGCTGGTCATGGATCTTTTTCAATTTAAGCCAGATATTCCCCTACTTTCCTCGAACAGTAAAGACAGGGAGCTACACTCCATTGGGTCAAAAGAGATGGAAGATTTACATTGTAACTAAAAGCCAACAAAAAAAGGTTACTATAATAAAGGTTCTGGGTTCGATCCCGGGCAATACAAACATTTGTGTGCATCAACAATTGAACATGAACATGTCTATTTATAATGGTTTGGTTATACCTATGTATAATATGTATGTATTTACAAAACATATATATAATTATGTTTATCAGTTATTTAGTAATACAAGCTTCACGCTTAACTTGGGCCTAGATGGTGCTGGGTAAAGAAAATATTCGTTAAAGACTCTGTGATGAGATAATATACATTGATGTTTATTGAAACATCAAAGTATATTTCTAGCGTTTTCCGAAAGCTTTTTCAATGCCTGGCTCTTCAGATAGTCTTTGTTTTAAGAATGTTCAGTAGAAAATTATTCAAAATGCCGAGAAACTACCTCGCATCTTCGATTGTATTCTAACGATCATAGTTATAAATTAATTTTATCTTAAGACAAGGTTTTATTGAATGTACTAATAAGTTAGTTTATATACTCGGCTTGTTTAAAACTCTTTGCATTCTATGGACTCCTAGTACACAGCTATCACGTTTCAAGTTAACCTAATCTGACCGTGGTGAATTCTGTCGAAAAAATAATTATCCTCTTACAACTGTCACTATGCTACTTAACCAGGCTAGCATCACTAGTTAAGTCACAATCTAAAACCTCTTAATTGTTTTTTAGTTTATCCCAGCAGTGTAGTGTATTAATAAACTTTTATAAAATTTGTGAACCTCTACGAAAACTCACGTGTAGTGAGAACCTTAATAAATCTTAATTATTAGATAGAACTTTTTTCTCCTAATTTTGATTACTTATAAAGTTCAGTATCATCGAATTTGCACTACCCCTAGTAACTTCATTTCTACGAAAAATGATTCACAGCGATATTAAACAGTTCATTACTGAAGCGAGCAAAATGTTAAATAACTTTTCTTACTATTCTATGTTTAGTTCACAAATTAAAGAAATGGAATGGCGTAAGACTTTCGTTCGACAGAGTCTTAAAAAGTCAATTAAAGTCGAGCTTTCAACTTTTAATTGTGCATTGAAATTGCGCTACTGCATTGGCAAATGTTTGGCCGATGCAGAGGTGTTCTATTTTTCTCATCAACACATTACACAGTAAGTTCAACATGCCGTTAGTTCTTTGTGAAATTAGTTCACTAAACGAATAAGTATAAAATATGTGAACCTGTAAAACAATAATAGCTTAACAGCTGAAACCTTATGTAGCTTGATTATAATTGTTATGATGACTTGTAACATTGCTAAGCTAATTTAATTAATAGTTATACTATAAAAAGTAACGATATAATTGGGCTGAGAGCCATCTGCGCTCGCCAATTGTCCGGTGAAGCTGTGAAGGCCACCTGCGGCCAACAGCAATAAGTCATTCCGAAAAAAAATAAAAAAATAACGATATAAAGATTTTTATAAAACCTTACAATTATGATATTCATCATCATCTCAGCTCATTAAACGTCTCCACCGTAGGGCACGAGCCCACCCGTATAGATAATGTAAAGTATAGGTATAGTTTATAAAGACCTTAGTCGTCCACGCGGGCTCAGTGTAGATTGGCTGACTTCACGCACTAGCCTTGAATTTTTTCGTAGATGAGCGCAGGTTTCCTCACGATGTTTTACTTCACCGTAAGGTAAATTCGAAAAAACATTGTGTTGTTTTGCGCCAATCCGCACTGGGCTCGCGTGTATGACTAAGGCCTATACACCCATTACGGTAAGTCTCGTGCCCCTCGTATAAATGGGCTAATGCTGATGATGACGACTTTGGCAAAGAGCTGTTACCTATTAAGCTCCTGGCTCGTCTTTCAATGGTTTTCAAAAATTCCAGTTTGTAGTTAGAAAGGTGAGATTAATACTCCCTGCATGTTTTACTTGTGCTTTGTACAGTGTTAGAAGCTGTTCTAAGTAACCATAATCTTACATCTTATCTGTAAGCATTGATGTTTATTTAAATTGTGTTAGAGGGATTACCGCTATTTATCGTAAATAGCGATATCCCTTCCGAACTCGAAAGTAAAGACCAACGTTGAGTCTCTCCTAGGATACGGGGCTTACAATTTAGGGTTCATAACGCATAATACGGACACATATTTGCCAGCAGTGCACTACAAACTAAACTAGTCTAAATAAATTGCAAATTCAACCGTGACCAACTGATTTGTGCCAAATGGGAGAAGCCCGTTTGTCAAACACGCGTTACGGTGCGTACGGTGCTATTTCTGTGGTTTACGATACTCGATGGTCTTTCACAAGGCCGACGCTGACACTTTTGTATACCTAAACCCATTTCACATTTTAATTCAACCTACAAAGCTGAAATAACTCTATGGCGTACGTATGAGGACTTTGCATTGTGGTTTATGTCTTGAGTTGGCAAGTTTCAAGCCCTTAGAGAATAAAATATCTATCTGTTTGACGATCTCATGGTGTAGCGGTTGAAACGTCGGCTCTTACACCAAGGGTTCCGAGTTCGATCGACGGGCAAAAACATGTGTGTGCATGATCATGTCTGTTTGTGTTTGGTCTGGGTGTTTCTATGTTTAATAATATGTATTTATTTACATAAAATTATAATTTTAATACGTTGTTTAGTATCCATATTATTAGGCTTATGCTTAGTTTGGGGCTAAATGGCACTGTGTAAATATCAGGGATATTAATTACTATTTCACATATTTATCACAAACAAATCCGAAATAACTCTATAACGTACGTGTGAAGACTTTGCGTTGTGGCTTGTTTATGTCTTAAGTTTGAAAGTTATACTTTTCTTTATTCTTTTTTGCGAATCTCGTGAGGGATGTAAAAGTACTATTTGTGATTTATGACAGCATTTTTGGCATGTGGTTTTACTTTTTAAATGTGAATTGAACTGGTTACACGTTTTTTAGGGTATTGAAGTTAGATAGAATAAAGTGCTTCCTTAACCCATTGAACGCCGGGAATCTAGACATAATAGAAAATCCTTAACCCATTGTGTCTGGCGCCTTAAGACGTCATTGGCGGTCAAAGGGTTTTTTAACTGTCACTTTAATGCTTGTATTATGCAAATGGTATCTGAAATAAAAAAAATGGCATTAATATAAAGGATAAGCAAGTTAAAGTCGCAGTGGGCAGGGCAAATAGTGCGTAGAACCGATAGCTAATGGGGCGGAAAGGTTCTCGAGTGGCGTTCACATAACGAAAACTAAGCGCAGGCCGACCCCCGACCAGATGGACGGATGACCTGGTCAAGGTGGCGGATAGCAGATGGATTTCAACTGCTAGGGATCGGCCCCGTGGAAATCATTAGGGGAGGCCTTCGTTCAGCAGCGGACATGTTAGACTATAATGATGATGATGATTAATACACTGGTGCCTTCCGATCTGGAGAGTGCTGTGTTATGTCTTTTCGAATTAATATGTACATTTATCCGACGCTCTTTCGGTGAAGAAAAACATAATGAGAAAACCTGCGCACGCCTATGAAGATTTTCAAAGGTTGTGTGTGAAGTCTGCCAATTCGCACTGGGCCCGCGTGTACGACCCTAAACACCCTCTACGGGTAGGCTTGTGCCTCTCGATCGGGACGTTTAATGAGCTGATGATAATGAAGAATACTTCTCAATGTATAGATTCCAAGTCTATCATAGTGTATATTTTATATGAAATGTTGTTGACGTACCTCAATATTAATATTTCAGTATTTAAGAAACGAAATAATAACAAATTTTGAAATCAAAACAACATCAGGTTTTGAACAGTTATTATACTATACTTTTATGGTCTAATAGCAAATTAGCAGTCTAAATAATTAGCATTTCCTATCCTAATGGACCTAAGACTCCATTAAAGCTTTACACCACAGAAAGCTTGCAACTGCGACCTATAAAATATGATTCAATAAACCCTAATTACATTTTAAACTCTTTCCTAATTTCCTTAGGCGTTTATTGTTTCGTGCTCCCATTTTATGGCTGTCATAAATTCCCTAATTGTAACCCTTTTTGTGAAGGGAAGGCTTGTGTTTAGTGTTACATAATTAGTAAGCGCCACCTGGTGTCTGCTGTACTAATTGACGCGAGGTGTGTGACGTCATAAATATGACGTCATATTTTATAAGTTAGTCATCATCAGCTTATTAAACATCCCCACCAAGGGGAACGAGCCCTACCCGTGCCGGGTATACAGGCCTTAGTCGTCCACGCGGGCCCAGTTCGGGTTGGACGACTTTACGCACAACCTTTGAATCTCTTCGCAGGCGTGCGCAGGTTTCCTCACGATGTTTTCCTTCACCGTAGGAGCGTCGGATAACGTACATATAATTTCGAAAAATCGAAAACACATTGGTACGTGGCAGGATATGAACCACGTCCTCCCGGTAGGAGGGCAACAGTCCACACCATTGCGCCACCGACGCTCTATATCTCTTTTATGATATAAGTAAGACATATTTTGAATTCAAAAATACAAAGTTTGAATAGTGTAGTATTTATAGTTTCAGAGAAAAAAGGGTGTGACATCGGACGGACAGACATACAGGCAGACAGACAGACTTGACGAATCTATAAGGGTTCCGTTTTTTGCCATTTGGCTACGGAACCCTAAAAACTTAGTACGAATTTAAAGTGTTTTGCATTCATCAACATCGTCAATTAACGATATATTCGATTGTCTTACTGCCGTCAGTTCATCTCTAATACGAACAACAGAGAGACGCTTCACCCTCATTTCGGACCTCTACGTCAGTCTACTGCTTTATCGGGGTCTATTTTGTTTTGGAGCTTACCTCCGTCAAGCGAGTCGACGTGGCCCTTAATATGCAAATATTCCTATGTACCTAACTATTAATTTACTTGAGGAAAATAGTTATATTCTGTGTTATAAAGTGATTAGTAAAACATTACCTAAAAATCGCTAAAGTACGCAGCTGATGCGAATCGCGGCCGCCGCGCCGTGAAATAATTGCCATATTTTTCTAAATTAAAAAGTGTTTTTAATTTTTTTTTTCTATAACGTCAGCTACCTTTCAAAAATGTCCCGTCCAAATCGGTCCAGCCGTTTCAGAGATTCAGGAGTTAATTTTCCTTCAATGCCGCTCTGTTATGGTCAAGCGTATCACTTACCATCAGGCGAGCGTCCTGTAAGTCCTGGTCTAAGTGACCAAGTAAAAAAACATCTCTCTCTCTCTCTCTTCAACCTATCGCAGTCCACTGCTGGACATAGGTCTCCCCCATTTTGCGCCAGATATCCCGGTCCTCCGCTTTTCTCATCCAGCTCCACCAGCGACCTTAAAAAAACAGTCTGGGAAACAATTTTATTAACATTACCTATAGGCGACAATTGCCACGTACCATTTAAGTTATCCATCCACCATCCAAAAGCCAATAATTTTCGCATTAAAAATGCCAGCTTACCATTTTATCATTAATCATTTATTTTACGCTTTGCAGAAAATGTGGGTGTAAGATACAAACCAGGACTTTGTTATTATTAGTGAAATGTTCGAAAGTTATATTATCTGCTTATTTTCATTGGAGACGTATTACTGGAAAATTCAAATAAATCTTTATTATTTGACGACCCATTTGGTGTTGCGTTGAGACTTCGTCTGCAACACCAAGGGTTCCGGTTTCATCTCCGGGCAGTAGGAACATTTGTATGCATAAACACGTCTGTTTGTAATGGTCTGGGTATTTTCTATGTATAACATGTATGTATTACAAAAAAAATATATAAGTATATTTATCCATTGTATAGTACCCATAATACAACTTCACGCTTACTTGGGGCTAGATGGAGCTGTGTGAATGTCAGTGGATTTTTTTTCTATTCAACCTATCGCAGTCCACTGCCCGACATAGGTCTCCCTCATTTGCGCCGGGTACCGGTCCTCCGCTTTCTCATCCAGCCTCCACCAGCGACCGCCCGCAAGTCGTCTTCCATCGGTCCGGAGGGTGTCCTACGCTACGCTTGCCGAGACGCGGTCTCCACTCCAGAACTCGTCTGCTTAGTGGATATATTATTATTTAAAATTTAGCGTAGCAACATATTTTTAAAGTAATTTATGAATCAGTAACTTATTTCATTATACTGTTTTTTTGTGGTGAAGTCAATACGCATTGGGCCCGAGTGTGGTTTACGACCCAATTTCCATTGGCTATGTTATGTGGGAAGGCCTGGTCCCTACAGTAGGACGTAATAGGCTGATGTTGTTGATGATGAAGTGATGCTTTGCCATGAATCGGTTTGGTTGACCAAAATTTCCGGAGACCTAAAATACCAATTTCTCTCCCTATATCTCTTTACAGTTTTCTAGACTGGTGACGTACTCGCACTTAAAAGGATAAACCCTGTTGCAGTAGTCCGGTTGTTAGTTAGGTTGACTGGACTACTGCAACTTTTAGTTGCAATATTTCGGTTCGAACTGACCACCGCTGTTCCTACTTATTCAGTTGTAACAGTTCGGTTAAAAACATATTATATTATTAAATTCCATTTGTTTTCTCTACATCAATATTTTTTTTATTATAAATAACACTCAGGCACAAAAATACAAGCACTAGGATCAAACCCAAATCTTATTACAGTAACGGGATTTTTGACCTGAATGGTCTGGATTAGCTATATTAAATAATATATTAAAAGGATTATAACTATTTATATAATTTTACTTGTGTTGGCATCTCCAAGGAGCTTGTTTCATGAGTAGTTTAGTGTTGAGGATAGAAAACAGGAACAGCTCGGAGAAGCAATAATGGTAATGGAAACAAACGGACCAAACGGTACAGGGTGTTTGTATTATTAATGCTAAAGTTTATTTATTCAACAACAAATATTCTATTTATTTTTTTAATAAACAAACACATACGCCATCTAGCCCTAAACTAAGCTACCTGTAATACGGATAGTGGTGAGTAGAATTTATCAAGTAGAACATTTCATCATCATCAGCTCATTAAACGTCCCCACCGAGGGGCACGAGCCTACCCGTATAGGGTACCGAAGGCCTTAGTCGTCCACGCGGGCCCAGTGCGGATTGGACGACTTCAGACACAACCTTCGAATCTCTTCGTAGGCGTGCATGAAGGTTTCCTCACGATGTTTTCCTTCACCGTAAGAGCGTCGGATAACGTACATATATTTTCGAAAATTCGAAAACACATTGGTACGTGTCGGGATTTGAACCTCAGCCCTCCTGGTAGGAAGGCGACAGTCCACACCAATGAGCCACCGACGCTCTACACTAAACTCTAGTAGAACATTTAATGAAATAATAAATAAAATCCACTGACATTCACACAGCGCCATCTAGCCCCAAGTTAAGCGTGAAGCCTGTATTATGGGTACTAAATAACTGATAAACAAACTAACATACTTTATTTTGTAAATAAATATATATGACCATTACACCAAATGGGTCGTCAATAGACTCTTGTGAACGTGCTGTGTACTCGAAAATGACTCCTATTTCACGGGAAGATATCTGTCACTGCGGTGGTCCTACCTAGACGACCGATTCTACCATCGACGACTCAGTACTGACGACCTATTTGGTGTAGCGGATGAGACGTCGACTGCTACACCAAGGGGTCCGATCCTCAGGCAGTACAAACATTTGTGTGCATGAACATGTCTGTTTGTAATGGCCTGGGTGTTTTCTATGTATAATATCTGTCACTGTGAATTTTTTTTTATTGCTTATGTAGGTAGACGAGCTGGCGGCCCATCTGACGGAAAACGGTAACCGCCGCTTATGTACAACTGCAATGCTAAGGGCAAAGCCATGCCGCTGCCTATCAAGAGGAAAGGGCTCTTTTTAAACCTCGTTTGAAGAAGACATGTCGTAGTTATTAGGGACCACCGAGGCTGGAGGTCGTTCCATATTTGCACGCACGCGGAAGGAACGATCGCTGGAGATGGTGATGAGAACAGTACTCCACATGAGGACGCACTTGAGCTTTATACAACACAAGTCACTGGCTCGATGCGCAGAACCACCTAGACCTGTTCAGGACACCCAACTTTTTGCCAGCTAGTTTTTGCTTTGTCCTCCAAATGACTCTTGAATTGGACCTTACTAGAAATCTCAATGCGAGGATTCCAATACTATCCGCTACAGGAGAGAGGCTCCTTGAAACTTGGTGCTACGACAAAAGGGTTTTTTTTAGTGGTGAATGCGCATACTTGCGTCTTCGTCAGATTAAACTCCACCAGGTTTAATTGACCCAATTCAGAGACTCTCTTCAACAAAGATTCGACATCGAGCACTAAATCTGCTCGTTTCTCTTCTATAGAGCCTCGATACATACCCTGAAAGCCGGTATAACGAGCATCACCCGTACTGTCATCCGCATAGCAATGCATGCCCGGAATTGAGAGCATGTCATTGATAAACAGGATGAACAGCGTCGGGGATAGCACCGAACCCTGTGGAACGCCAGCGTTTATTGTCCTTATTTCTGAGCAAGAACCGTCGACAACGACTTGTATGCTACGACCATCTAAAAAGCTAGCAATCCAACTGCAGAGTCTTTCAGGGATGCCATTAGAAGACAGCTTTGCTAAAAGAGCCCTGTGCAGACCCTATCAAAAGCTTTCGCGATATCGAGGCTGACTACTAAAGCTTCGCCACCACCGTCCAAAACTTCAGCCCCGCGGTGAGTTTAGGCCAAAAGATTGCCAGCAGAACGACCATGACGAAAACCATACTGACGGTCATTTATGAGCTGGTGCTTCTAAAGGTAACGAAGAAGTATGGTGTTAATTACACGCTCCATTGGACAACAGGGACTTACCGCAATGGGCCTATAGTTAGAAGGGTCCGACCTGGCACCCTTTTTGGGTATGGGATGTATGTGGGCGACCTTCCATGAGGAAGGCATCCTTCTGGAGTCATACGAAAGACGATAGAGACGCGTTAAGACAGGGGTCAGCTCATGTCAGTGGATGTTATTTATTTATTTATTAAACGTTCAAGTTGATAAATCCTGCTCACCCTGTTTAAGGTTTAATAATACCCGCGTTTTACATTGCAGGTGACACTTTCGGGATGCGGTGACAAGGATCTGTCGGACAATCACGATGATTCCCCCGGAATTAATTGTCTATGCCCGAAACTGTTACGCAATTCTGTATTATTCGAGGTGATTGTATAGGTCTTTTTAGTATTAGCTTAGCGGCTTCGTCCGCGGTGTTAATCATAGTAAATGAATGAGATTAAATCACGCTACTAATAGAGATAATATCTAAATGAAGTAAAGTAAATAATTATTCGGAGAAACATACATAGTTATAAAATCAGGAAACAATTAACCATCGTACGACTCGACGCCGAGCTAGGGTCCATCCGTACCACCTGGAAACTTTCGCTTCCAAAACCGTTCGTTTCCAGCGATCGTTCCTTCCGCGTGCGTGCAAATTATGGAACGACCTCCCAGTCTCGGTGTTCCCTAATAACTACGACATGTCCTTCTTCAAACGAGGTTTAAAGAGAGCCCTTTCCTCTTGATAGGCAGCGGCATGGCTTTGCCCTTAGCATTGCAGTTGTCCATGAGCGGCGGTTACCGTTTTTCATCAAATGGGCCGCCAGCTCGTCTGCCTACATAGTCAATAAAAAAAAAAAAAATTAAACTTAGAAATGACAGCTTCACCGATATCACATGTATTCGACAAATTCAATTTGAATATAAATCTGGTATTAAATAATTAATAAATAGAAACACATTATACATAGAAACACCCAGATCAATATAAACAGATATTTTATGCACAAACTCACAAATGTTTGTGCCCGGGGATTGAACCTGGAATACTCAGGGGCCTTACTTTTCAACCTAGTGGTTATGACATAGTCAGCACATGTGTCGTGAAACTACAGTTAGCAGCGGACATGACAATTCGATTTCACTTATAAAACGCAGTATTAGTCCAAAACGACAAAGTGAAAGCGCTGCCGATAAATTTTGACCAAGACAATAAGATTCCAGGCATTGTACTGACGCCATTGTTATTGGCATTTTCACTATTAACTATCGATGGCGTCTTTGAGGTATATTTAGAAAAAACGTAGATATACTATTATACTACTACTATTCAACCTATCGAAGTCCACTGCTGGACAAAGGTCTCCCCCATTTTTCGCCAGATATCCCGGTCCTCCGCTTTTCTCATCCAGCCTCCACCAGCGACCGTCCGTAGATATATACTGATGCAATTAACGTGGAAAGTGAATAATGGTAACAACGAATTATAAATGGTTATTGAAAAATATGGTGATACTTGTCGATAGTCTAGAAAACCGGGATTTTATTGTGATTCGGTCAGAAAACCAGTAAACTTACTGAATGCACAACAAAAAATGTCCGAGCCGTTTGAAATATATGTTGACCCATTTTATATTTATGACATGAAATTATTCATTCAATTTAGGCCTTTAGGCCTCAGTAAAAGGGTACAAAATCAAATGCACGAGCATACTACAATGTCACTATGACATGTAGCGAGCGACGTGAGAATGAAAGGAAATGCTTACTTGATGGTTTGGCATAATTATGCCGCGGACACTTTTTGAGTGAGAATGTGCATAGTTAATTAATTGTTTATCTAAAGTGATTGAATATAAAAAAAAATAAAGCTCACGCCTTGGTCCTAGAAGGGTAGGCAGAGATCATGGAACGCCACTTTGCACGGTCCTGACATACTTCCCTAGCTTCAATCACATCCATCAATCTTTTCATACAAGCTCTTTTATTCCTTTTACTTGGGACCCCAGCCTTCTTAAGGACTTCACCAATTTGGTCAAGGTAAGTCCTTCTGGGTCGTCCCCTGCTCGTGTATCCTTCACATTCGCACTGAATATAAAACAGAATCAAATACTATCAAAGATTTGACATTTATTTAAATGAAACTAAACACTTCAATTTACAATGGTAGCTCCATAAACATTGGTTAAACACGATAATGAACATTAAAACTTTATTGTTGGTTCCGCAACGCAATCTTAGACAGTTTTACACCCAGCATCTGAACTTTGGGAACCGCAAACATTGTATGTTTCCGAACTGAAGCAAATATAGCCTGCGGTATAAATACTCGTATTGGAGATACTCAAACAACTTTTCTTGTAATACATTCATACCGCACGCGGTATACTGCAGTTTTGGTTTGTGGGGGTGTAAAAACCTTTTTATAATTAATTTTTATATTTGACGACTCATTTGGTGCAATGGATAAGACGTCGGCTGCTACACCAAGGGTTCCAGGTTCGAGTTATTTTTCATTGGCATAGTGAACAGGACGGTCAGGGCGCTCACCTAATGGTAAGTGAAACGCCTGACCATGACAGAACGGCATTGAAGGAAACCAGCAACTGATAGAAAGTTATTTATCTCCATCAATGCCGCAATGTGCCCGTCACCCGAGACAACAGATGTTAGGTCTCTTATACCCGGTAATTTCACTAGCTACAGTGTTCTCATCCCGAAACACAAAAGTGCATACCTAGCACTCTTATTTCACGGGACGATATCTGGCACTACGGTGGTACCTACCTAGACGACTCAGTACCGAGTCTACCACGTAGTCGATACCCGGGCAATACAAACATTTGTGTGCATGAATATGTATGTTTGTAGACCAATACATAGTGTTTATATGTATTTATTTACAAAAAAATATAAGTATGTTTACCAGTTGTTTAGTCACCATATTACAGGCTAAAATGCTTAGTTGATAGATGGCGCTGAGTTAACGTTGATGGATATTTATTATTATTAAGATCTGACTACATATTATCTCTTATAAATATAAAACTCCCTAGCAGTTTTAATTTAATTAAATTAGTATGTTTTAGATTTTTATAGTGTTGAAGCGACCCTATACTTTGAAGACATCCAGATTATAGAGTCAGAATTTTAATTCACAACAGCACACACACATTCATATCACCGTTCTGTTAATATTCCGGATTTAGAACTACGTTTTCAGACCCAACTTTTCAGTATTTAATTTTAGCGCACGCAACTCACCGTTACGTTTAATACTACTTCAAAATGTGTTTCATATTGTATTACTTCGCTCACATTGTGGGAATTGCCCATTTTATTGCTTCGCCCTTACGTAATTGAAACTTCATCTTAAATTATGAACGAACGAAGAGAGTTTTTCAATGGAAACGTTACCTAACTTGAAAGTTGAATTTCTAGGTAGTTACCACTACCAGTTGGTGTGTAGTGTCGCCTTTTACGGCGCCCGGTAGTAAAAGGACCTATCGGTGTTAAATGTATTCTTATCTGCTGGCACCACCATAATTTAATGTACTTTCAAACTGAAGGCATCATTAGCATTATAAGAATTTCTCTAAGTTTGGGTCCCACAAGAAGTTTGCTATGGCCAATATTTTTCTATTAAGTTCTTAATGCCCAAAGATTTCCTTTGTAAAGGATCAGTTAACTACTTTTATTGAACATTTGCTGTTAGTACATAGCCAATTTACTATCCTATATAAAAAATGCTATGTATTGTGTTGTCTTTATGAGCAAATTTTCTTTCCTCTATAGAAAATTTGTTGTGTACTGAAACATAATATTCCGAGTATTTTTATATTGAAATACTGTGATTCTGGTATTTTAATATTTAGCTATTTCTCAAAGAAGCCAGAGAAGTACTCAGACAATCTGGTAGTTAAGTAAAATTAATACTATTCAGGTCGACAATTATCATTGTGAGGTCTTAAATAAGTTAGCGTTTTCAACTAAGCTCAATAAGAGGCCGTGGGAACTCATGAATTTATAAGAATCGTCAATTAACTGTTGATGACTGTACTGAGTAAAATTTAAAGATGGTAAAATCTTTAAATACATTTCGAAGTGAAGACATTTCTTTAATGGTTATAATTGCAGTATTTTCTTTAATTCTCTTTCTAATTTTCTCTAAGTTTCATTATTACAAAATAAGGGATGTGTCAAATAATTCACTGTTTATGTAATAGGTCCGAATATACCAGTTTAATTTTTTTAGAGAGCCAGAGCTTTACTTGTAGAAACAGAGTTAATTTTGAAACTTATAAAACTGACAACAATAGTTTTATTATCAACAATGTTTCGTGATAAAGTCACGGTCGAACTATTGGGCAGGTAACAACTTGTTTCGCTTGAAAACACCGATTTACTCAACGAGCCGGCAAGTTACGTTCACAGACATTGATAGGGTTTCATACGGCAAGATTCGTCTGCTATGGGGGCAAAGAATTATTAACATTACCAGGTATAAGAGACGTAACATCTGACGTCTCAGGTGACGGACGCAGGCAATGATGTAAAAAAGAATGGATTCGTGATATGCTCACAGAACAATCGAAAAAAGTGTTCCGAATGCAGTGCACATATTTTGAATTTCGAACACATTTACCTAAACAAAAGAGTACAAACTGTACTCTCTTCGGCGGTTAGTTTTTGAGGCACGGATGGCGTATCTACCTTTATATATACAGAATATCATTGGGCGCAGGGCAGTGTTGACGGAATAATAACCTAGTGTTATTTCCCTCAACACTGCATCTGTTATGGTCAGGCGAGCGAATTGACCGCCCCTTTCACTTGTGACATAGAAAACTAAGAGTTCGTATTCGATAATCTTCTTCTTAGCGTGTAGATGGCAAATACATACTAAAACGGTAGAACCCCAAAAGCTAGCTACGGTGATAGCGTCGTCGACAGCTGCCACTAAATCCTGTGTTGCGAACAGTAGTTTGAGTAAGCTGAAAAGTTTTACTAGGTGGTAGACTTGATACTGAGTCGTCTAGGTAGGTACCACCACAGTGCCAGATATCATCCCGTGAAACAAGTGTTTTATGCACTTTTGTGTTTCCGGATGAGGGCACTGTAGCTAGTGAAATTACCGGGTATAAGAGACCTAACATCTGTTGTCTCGGGTGACGGGCGCAGTGCGGCATTGATGAGGATAATAACTGTCTATCAGTTGTTGGTCTCCTTTAATGCCGCTGTGTCATGGTCTGGCGTATCACTTACCATCAGGTGAACGTCCAGACCGTCCTGTACACTTATAACAAAAAAAAAACAATATGACTGAAAAATCAAATAAAAAATATAAGAGTTCCTTAATAATAAATAAAAAATATAACCCACATTAACTCCGTGTCTTTTATAGAATATGAAAATGAAGTAGGAGTAAAAGAAGAATGTTTTTTATTCTTCCTCAATCTACTTATTTTACAAATTTGCGGTTTTTCCTTTTCTTTCTTTTTACTTTCGCTTTCATTTATAGTTTTAGTTATCGAAGTCGCCGTCGAACGAAATTTGCTATTATTGTTATGTAATAATCATCAGCTCATTAAACGTCCCCACCGAGAGCACGAGCCTACCCGTATAGGGTGTGTAGGCCTTAGTCGTCCACGAGAGCCCAGTGCGGTTTGGATGACTTCACGCACAACTTTTGAATCTCTTCGCAGGTGTGCGCAGGTTTCCTCACGATGTTTTCCTTCACCGTAAAAGCGTCGGATAACGTACATATAATTTCAAAAATTCGAAAACATTGGTACGTGTTGGGATTTGAACCTCAGGCTTTTCGGTAGGAGGGCAACAGTCCACACCATTGAGCCACCGAGGCTACCGAAAAAAATATTATAAAAAAACATAAGCATCATCTTACTGCTCTAACTCTACGGTCCCTTCTTAACTACGAGTATATCTAAAGCTCCAAAGGCATTAAAGTTGGAAATTAAACCATTAATCAATTTGTTTACCTGCCACCCCCTTTATTTATATTCGTTGATTAGTTAACTCTAACTCCGTTGATTGGATGGAAGTAAATCTTTATTAGCTAACAGACCGATATTATTACAGTCTAGATAAAGATTAACACTAGATAATTCGACAGTGTTTTTTGAATTTTTTGTTTAATATTTTAATTATGTGGTAGCTTATACTGAAAACTTTGATTAGTTTATTTTAACTCCCAAATGTTTGCTCATATTTGTCGATAAAAACACTTAAACATAAATTATTTTGATTTTAGTAGATTGTTATTTTTTTTACAGTTTGACTTATTAATAAATGATTTAGCTTTTACGGGCCCTACTTATGTCTAATATTTGAAACAACAACTTATTCGTTTCGTATTTATGATTTCAATTTGTCCTTTGGCTATTACAAGACGTTACACAATCCGGAAGCGCAATACCTGCCAGCTGACTTAACTTTTAAATTTTTCACGGAGTCCCAAAACAAAACCTCTCTTTACCAATCACAGCCAGGAAAGTTTTACTGAACTAGCGACATGCGAGCGATACTATACAAGGCAACTTTATACTTTGACAGTTTTCAAGAGTTCAGTATTACCGTTCCAGCAAGTACATTCCGAGATATCTTATTCATTTCTCGAATACATTTCCCAAGTTCAAAACAACCTAGCAGTTTGTAGACGCATTCAAAAATGTTTGGTGATAGTTTTGAGAACGTCAGAATGTCGTTTGAGAAGGAACTTACATATACGAACATGAAGTTTAAAATATCGATTTTCTGATTTCATCTTTTACGTACTAAATTTTAAATTTTTGACATATTATCTAATTAGCAGCACTCAAACTTCTGAGTCAAAATTCAAGTAAGTTTATATTTTAGGGAACTGCTTATATTAAAATACAAATTAATATCAAAATATAAAAATCTTAAATAAAACGGCTTTATGTCAAAAATACCTGTCAAAAATAAAAATAGAGCGTCGGTGGCTCAGTGGTGTGGACTGTCGCCTTCCTACCGGGAGGGCTGAGGTTCAAATCCCGACACATACCAATGTATTTTCGAATTTTCGAAAAATATATGTACGTTATCCGACGCTCTTACGGTGAAGGAAAACATCGTGAGGAAACCTTCATGCACGCCTGCGAAGAGATTCGAAGGTTGTGTGTGAAGGCGTCCAATCCGCACTGGGCCCGCGTGGACGACTATGGCCTAATCACCCTATACGGGTAGGCTCGTGCCCCTCGGTGGGGACGTTTAATGAGCTGATGATGATGACCTGTCATGATTTCCAATCAGATGTTTTTAAAATAAATCTTTTGATTTGCGATCAATGATATTTTGAATATATAAAGTTAGATACGCCACCCGTGCCTCAAAAAACGAACCGCCAAAGAAAAAACTGTTGTAGGCTCTTTGTTTAGGTAAATGTACGCTCATTCGAAATATGTGTATGTGTGCTGTCGCTTCATTCGGAATACTTTTTTCGGTTGTTTTGTCACATCATTATTATCACGAATTACTTTTTACATTATTGTTTGCGATACTCATAAATTTTGCTAATCGTAATACAATAAACCATAAGAGTGAACATAACCTTACTGGTTTACCCTTTAATACTCATTTTAACATTCACAAATATATGTTAAAGGCAATGTTTTTTCCTGAAGCCAGTTATGCTCCCCAAAGTCGTTAGTAAACAACATCTTGACGCTCAAAATATTTCATGAATAATAAATGTAATAGAAGTAAAACAGATCTGAGAAACATTCTCCGTGATACAGGTATTTCTTAACTTCGTAACCACGAAATCACGATTACTTTAACTTAGTAAAACTCAAGAGAGCTCTACGCAGCGCTCCTCTGTAGACTTCAAATTACGAACTCCGTTTTGTCAATTTAGTATAATTATGAAGTTTCCCAAAGTTTTCTATCGGAATGATTTCGTTAATTAATTACTACTCTTTAAGCCCGCGAAGTCAGATAATTGGGAATAAACTCATCAATCTTACTCTTTAATTGGACACATTAAAAGTGGGACCCAAATTTGGAACTTGGACTTTGGCAAAGGTTTTATGCAAGTTTAAATATTTCTGCAAAATTGCATTAACAATTCGCACGTACGGGAACGTTGATTATTAACGAAATCAAGCAATGTTATATGGCATTATGATTTCGACTTGTTAAGCGAGAGCATTGTACAGTGTAGTAATATGTAAATATCATTATAGCTATTTTAAATATTGATGATATAATCATTTTTTTAAAATGTATGTTTTTTTCATGTGTCAATGCTGAAGTTCGAAGTATTATGCGAAATTAACTCTTCAACCTACCACAGCCTAGGCTGGACAGGGTGTCTCCGATTCTATGTCGAATATACCGTTCCGCTGTTTTCAAATCCTACCTCCTCCGGCGACCTTCGCAAGTTGTCAATCCATCGTGCAGAAGAGCGTCCACGTAAATGTGAAGTGTATATGAAATAGTAAGTATTCTCGGTGTATTCCCATGCCAGTACTCATGAAATAATTTGCTTGCCTTTTCCATATTACAAACTTATCACAAAGAACTTGTGTGCAGGGTCTCTCATCATGTTTTTCTTCTTTGAATAGCTAGATTAGAAGCTAGTGGTTTCTTTCGAACATAGTTTTCGTGAAACGAGTGGTTTAGAATCATTGGCGATATTTTTGGTGGTACCTATTTGTGTGTAAGTTTAACAATTTTGTAAGATTCATCATCATCAGCTCATTAAACGTCCCCACCGAGGGGCACGAGCCTACCCGTATAGGGTGATTAGGCCTTAGTCGTCCACGCGGGCCCAGTGCGGATTGGACGACTTCACACACAACCTTCGAATCTCTTCGCAGGCGTGCATGAAGGTTTCCTCACGATGTTTCCTTCACCGTAAGAGCGTCGGATAACGTACAATGTGTTTTCGAAAATTCGAAAACACATTGGTACGTGTCGGGATTTGAACCTCAGCCCTCCCGGTAGGAAGGCGACAGTCCAAACCACTGAGCCACCGACGCTCTTATTCTGTAAGATTATTCTTTCATAATTGTAGCTGATGCGTTTTCGTTCACTAATTTTACCCACGTTCATATCTACTTAATAAATTTGCCTGGCTTCGCTCACACTGTAAAATCGCAAAGCAACGTTAGTGTACCCGTTTGTAAGACGATATGCAAATCGCATTATTCACAAAAGTACTGCTTTGTTCAAGATTTCAAAACATTAAGAGACAAAAGACTTGAAACACTCTCAGGCGTCTGGTACTCCCGCTGTTGTCTGGATGCAAGTGTTTCAACTTGCATTAATTATGACATAAATGGCACTTTACACCGGGCTTGGTGGAATATTTAAGTAAATCCATCATGGATTCTGACTATTTTTCACTTATTTGCTTGAGAGCTTGTTTTTGATGTTTTTTACTCGACTAAGAACTCGATTATTAGTTTTTCAAAGGAAATGTATAATCAAAGTGTTATTTCATTGAATCAATAAGTAATGGATCTGTCGCTTTTAAGAAATTCATCAGAGAATCGGAAAATTCAAAAAATATATTTGATAAATTTCGATGCTTACTCGTTCGCAGTGACCTCCGCTGTTTCAATACAAGGTTCATTAAGGACCTTATTGAACAGAACAGGGGGCCCAAAGTTTTCCGAAAACCACTTGGAAAGAGCCATCTGGTTTAGCTTAAGACAGCAGATGGGCAATTACTTGCGACTCGCCCACAGATCCTGGAAGAGGTTGAGAAATTCTATGGACTGTATTCATCGAGCGCTCATCAGCCACAGACCGAGGACACCGAAGATCCACGTGCCCCACTAAGGTGCCATTATACGCAGGATATCCCGGATGTTGACGTTAGCGAGATTAGTGCAGCCTTGGAGCAACTTAGGAATGGGAGGGCCCCGGGGGATGACGGTATTACGACAGAGCTCCTAAAAGCCGGTGGACAGCCCGTCCTAAGGGCATTAGTCGAGCTCTTTAATGCCGTCATCCACCAAGAAACTACACCAGAGGCGTGGTCCAGAAGTGTTGTCGTCTTGTTCTTCAAAAAGGGTGACAAAACTCTCTTGAAGAATTATAGACCGATAGCACTTCTGAGCCACGTCTATAAGTTGTTTTCCAGAGTTGTAGTGAACCGTCTCGCCATAAGACTTGACGAATTCCAACCACCGGAGCAGGCTGAGTTTCGAAAAGGCTACAGCACCGTGACCACATCCATACTGTTCGGCAGCTTATATAGAAGACCGAAGAGTATAACCAGCCGCTGTGTATGGCATTTGTGGACTACGAGAAAGCCTGCGACTCGAAGAATTGCATCGTGGTGTGAGACAGGGGGATATTATATCCCCGAAACTGTTCACAAACGCATTGGAGGATGTCTTCAAGACCCTGAACTGGTCTGAACGAGGCGTCAACGTCAATGGAGTATATTTCTCATCTTCGTTTTGCTGACGATATCGTCATCATGGCAGAGTCATCGGAAGAGCTTGCGGACATGCTGAACAGCCTTAATGAATCTTCTTGACGAGTTGGGCTTGGCATGAATTTGGACAAGACTAAAGTCATGTTCAACAGTCGTTCATGCCACAACCGATATGCGTCGATGGCGTCCGTCGCGAGTTGTGCAGGAGTATATCTACTTGGACAAACCATCCAACTTGCCGGCATAACTTCGAGAGGGGGCTAGTAGGAGGATTCAGTTGGCTGGCAGCATTTGGTAAGCTACGTCATGTCCTAACGTCAACTATTCCGCAATGCTTAAAGACGAAAGTCTTTGAACAATGCGTCCTACCCGTACTAACATACGCAGCTGAGACATGGACACTGACTGCGGATTGATTCACAAGTTCAAAGTCACTCAACACGCAATGGAGCGAGCTATGCTTGAGACTCTTAGGGATAAGATTAGAAATGATTTAATTCGTAAGAGAACTCTCTAACTTTATTACCGATATAGCCGTCGGATCAGCAAGTTGAAGTGCAGTGGGCTGCTCACGTATGTCGCAGAACCGATGGCCCTTGGAGCAGACGTTCTGGAGTGGAGACCGCGTCTTGGCAAGCGTAGCGTAGACGCCCTCCGGCCGATGACCGACGACTTGCGAAAGCGTAAGGAAGCGATTTGAGCACATAATCCCATATCTTTACTGACTCATTTACTCTTTAGTTCGGAACAAAGCTAAATCACAAGCTATATCTACAAGGGGTGATAAATAGGTGAGATCAAGGAAACTTAGGAAACGAACTTACAACGTGATCTCCCATCAACTGCTAAAGAGTGAGTAGTAAAATAAAATATTCAACAGAACAGAAATATGAAAAGTTCTATATTGAAAAATATTAAATATTTGAAAATCATAGTGCAATCTTTAACAAAGGTCTGGAATAGGTTTAGCTCTCAGTGTTCCGCACAAAGGGATTACTCCCGTTTGGGAGGGCAGAGCTGACACTGCATTCATGTGATTCATACTATAATATAAAAGCTTATTTTAAAAAGGTTTTCATACCTTTTTTCTGAGTTACTCTTAGCTAGCCCTTCAATTTGATAACCATATTATAGGAATGCATTAAAACATGTATGCGATTTTTCTTAGTTGGGTTAGCGTCGGTGGCTTAATGGTGTGGACTGTCGCCTTCCTACCGGGAGGGCTGAGGTTCAAATCCTGACACGTACCAATGTGTGTTCGAATTTTCGAAAATATATGTACGCCATCCGACGCTCTTACGGTGAAGGAAAACATCGTGAGAAACCTTCATGCACGCCTGCGAAGAGATTCAAAGGTTGTGCGTGAAGTCGTCCACCCGCACAGGGCCCGCGTGGGCGACTAAGGCCTGATCACCCTATACGGGTAGGCTCGTGCCCCGCGGTGGGTACGTTTAATGAGCTGATGATGATGGTTAGGATATTACAGGCTGAATCACCTGATGCAAACAGAAAGATGACTCCGTGCGTTCGTTTGTCCCGTGAAGCCGTCGGTGCCGGCTACAACCTTAGGATGGCAGTCGTTAACACACGCTAATCCGCATTGGGCGCTCGTGGTTGGTCTGCCCAATCTCTGCACAGCTATGCTGGACGTTAAGGCCCGTGACCTGCAGTGGTTCATAATTATCTGATGATGATTAAGGATATTTTACGATCGAAGTATGCAGTAGGATCCAGTAGCATGCTGTGGAAAACGAAGCCCTGGCGACCTGCATCGGGTATTGACACAGTGGTAACTCTATGAAAATCTTCATGGTTATTAGAGCAATAAAATAAATATAAGTATCCACTGACACTCACACAGCGCCATCTAGCCCCAAGTTAAGCGTGAAGCCTGTATTATGGATACTAAACAACGGATAAACATACTTATATACATTTTTGTTTTGTAAATACATACATATTATACATAGAAAACACCCAGACCATTACAAACAGACATCATGCACACAAATATTTGTACTGCCCGGGGATCGAACCCGGAACCCTTGGTGTTGCAGTCGACCTCTCAACCGCAACACCAAATAGGTCGTCAAATTGATACAATGTTTTCCCAAGTAAAGTTTGTCCGTAAAGAAACTGAACTTTCATTAAGGGCGAAAGGTATGTAACTTTGAAGCGGAGAAACTAAAGATATTAAACGATCGACAATTGAAAAGGTAAAACAATATTGATTTTACAAAAATGTCATTGGTTAGAGAATCTGAAAATAAAATTTTATAATACGGCAATAAATATTTTTTAATACACATCAGAACCGAAACGGTCCAGAAAATTAATTAAAATTCCCGTTCTGCTGGAGGGCACAAACAGCGAGAACTCATATTAACTTCCTTTGTCGTAGTTCAACGGACGGAAGGGAGAGTGGCAACCTCTGTATTAGTACAAAGCCGATGATGTCTGACGATGGTGTAATGGTTGAGATGTCGGCTACTAACAATTGGGCAGTACAAACATTTGTGTGAATGTCTGTTTGTATTGGTCTGTGTTTAATATCTTGCTTATTGTTATTTTTGATGCCTGCGTATTTTCTTTATAATGTGTCAAACTATGCTGTATATTTATATATCCATATTTGTGTATTCAGATATATGATATATGTTTAATTTTAAATTCATTACTGATAGTATATTATTGTTATATATAATGTGTGAAGGCGTTGTGTTGTGTGCATTACTTTTGATCCTCCTCTGAATGTCACTTTTCTATTGGATAACATATGTAAAATCCGTTAATAGCTGTTAGTTTATAATTTTGTTTTTGTTAATTACACTTATAAGAGCTTTGAATAAATATTATAATATAATATATATTATATGTATGTATTTACAAAAAATAAATAAAGTACGTTTATTAGTTGTTTAGTTCCTGTAATACGAGCTTCACGCTTAACTTGGGGCTAGGTGGCGCTGTTTGAATGAACTGAAAATAAATTTTTTTTTTCCCTTTTTATGTTATTAGTGTCAAGACGCTCATCTGACGGTTAGTGGCCTGACCATGACAAAGCGGCATTGAAGGATACCAACAACTGATAGACAGTTATTATTCTGTATCAGTGCCGCACTACGTCCGACACCCGAGACAACAGATGCAAGTTCTCTTATATCCGGTAATTTCACTAGCTACAGTGTCCACATCCTGAAACACAAAAGTGCACAACATTCCTGTTTCACGGGACGATATCTGGCCCTGTGGCGGTGCCTACCTTGACGACTCAGTATCGAGTCTACCACCTTGAAGAGTTCTAAGAATACTTCAGGAATAAGAACAATAATTTATTTCTTACAGAATCAATTTACGAAACCATTTATATATGCACGGAGATGATTCAATAAACATTTGAAACTCATCAGTTACATAAAGTATCTATAATGATTTTAATCATCATCAGCTCAGTAAACGTCCCCACCGAGGGGCACGACCTTACCCGTAGAGGGTGATTAGGCCTTAGTCGTCCACGCGGGCCCAGTGCGAGTTGGACGACTTCACGCACAACCTTTGAATCTCTTCGCAGGCGAGCGCAGGTGTTCTTACGATGTTTCCTTCACCGTAAGAGCATCAGATAAACGTATATAATTTCAAAAATTCGAAATACCCTGGTACGTGGCAGGATTTAAACCTGCACCCTCCAGATCAAAAGGCAACAGTCCAAAACGTTGAGCCACCGACGTACTAGTTACTCGAAACACCTAAAATTTATTTTGGTCGTGCTAGAAAGGTACCAGCAACCATGACCACGGATAAGTGTTGTAACACCAAAGACATGAGAGTACACTTTTTAAAACCTAGAATACAAAAACGTACATATTTCTTCATGATGACTGATATAAAAAGATTAAAAGAGTAACTCGAGTTTCTTGCCGGCTCTTCTCGAAGATCCTACTTATTCCGAACCGGTGGTAGAGTCACAAAAAATATGATAATAATAACAATTGACGATTCAAAAGTATCTGTAACAGATTTATTTGAATAAAGATTTTTTTCTTTCTTTCTTTCTTTCATGAATTTGTAACACATTAAAATTCCGACTATCAGTCGTGCTCGTACTAAGTACATATACAGTAATAATTACTCTATTTATATTGTTCCAAAAGTTTGTTTTTTCACACAGCGCCATCTAGCCCCAAGTTAAGCGTGAAGCCTGTATTATGGGTACTAAACAACGGATATACATTTTTTTTGTAAATAAATACATACATATTATACATAGAAAACACCCAGACCATTACAAACAGACATCATGCACACAAATATTTGTACTGCCCGGGGATCGAACCCGGAACCCTTGGTGTTGCAGTCGACGTCTCAACCGCAACACCAAATGAGTTGTCAAAGTTATGTACAAAAGCAGTATGAAGGCTTGATTAATTGATACCTGTACATTGTATTTGCCAATCGGGACGACTCGCCCGGGTAATTAAAAATACCTAAAGCTGTATTTCCAGTGTATTTATCAATCGGTTGAATACTCTGGTTGGCGTCGAGACTATATAAATAACACCACCGCATTCCCGACGGTACTGGCCTGGATTTTTTTGCCCTACATCTATTTCTTTTGCATATCCAACACTAGGGATCAATTCCATTCACTCATTTGACATTACGAAACTTCACTATCTATTACATATAAATAAAATTGGAGTGTCTGTTCGTATTATCAAAATAATTATTTTGTTAAGATTATACATTGTAATTAATAAGTGTAATATTGTAAATAAGAAAATAATATTCTCAATAATTTAGAGAAAAGATGGCGTCAGCTGTCAGAGAAAAATATAGGTTTTATGTAAATTTTAGTTCCATATATTCTCAATAGATGTCACTATCCTCTGTTACATCGCGGTAGCAATGTTATTCCTGAAAAGGTTAAATAACGGCTTGAATAGAAAATTGCTGGTGTAGTCAATTTCATAAGTGTTGGATATATTTTACAACCCATACATTTTCCTGTTTTATTACAACCCTCCAAACTAGCGGTGCGCGAATTGTGTCTTTACAAAGAAAACATATCTTCATATCTTTTCCGTCCTCGGATATGTATCTCTATTTCATATCTTCAACTCTTTTAACCCATCAATGGTCATTTAATGCAAAATATGTCTTAAGTCTGGGGTATAAGGTTCATAATGTTAGTAAATTTCTAAAGAGATGAAGATATGTTTTCATTGAAATTAACTCTTTTGTCTATATTCATATTTGCAAGCCGTCTCTGTCTCCCTTTGATATTTTCGTATAGCGCGCTTGCGCTTACTCTTTGTTTCGTATCCGTATATCAGTTAATGCAAAATCGGTCTTGAGTCTGTGGCATAGAGTTAATATATTTGAAGAGTTGGGAGTTGAAGATCCGTTTGATAACAACTCTTTCCTACTCTTTCAATTCATATCCATATCAGCGATCCGTTTCTTTCTCTCTTTCATATTTTCGTATAGCGCGCTTGCGCTTACTCTTTGTATCAATATATCATTTAATGCAAAATCTGTCTTGTGTCAACGGCATAGAGTTTATTATATTAGTATACTTCTACAGAGTAAAAGAGTTGAAGATATGTTTTAAAATGTAGGGAGTTGAAAGATAGGTTTGCTAGCAGTTCGGATATGTATCTTTTTTTCATATCGTCTCTGAGTTACCCACGTCTAATATAGACACATTATTTTCTCATGCATTTGAATGTATCGGTAAAATAAAAAATTTCATTTTAGGCTGTCTGTTTTTCCGTATAATCCCTGAAATAGCTGGATTTGGTTGGGACTTTTTGGGCAGGCAGCTGATGTATAAGGAAAAATATATATTACGACTCGTGTAATGGTCGAGACGTCGGCTGCTATACCAAAGGTTACGGGTTCGATCCCCGGGCAGTACAAACATTTATGTGCATGAACATGTCTGTTTGTATTGGTCTGGGTTTTTTCTTTCTATTATATGTATGTATTTACATTAATTTAGAGCGTCGGTGGCTCAGTGGTGTGGACTGTCGCCTTCCTACCGGGAGGGCTGAGGTTCAAATCCCGACACGTACCAATGTATTTTCGAATTGTCGAAAAATATATGTACGTTATCCGACGCTCTTACGGTGAAGGAAAACATCGTGAGGAAACCTTCATGCACGCCTGCGAAGAGATTCGAAGGTTGTGTGTGAAGTCGTCCAATCCGCACTGGGCCCGCGTGGACGACTAAGGCCTAATCACCCTATACGGGTAGGCTCGTGCCCCTCGGTGGGGACGTTTAATGAGCTGATGATGATGATTTACATTAAAAATTATATAAGTATGTTTATCAGTTGTTTAGTACCCATACGGTTCACGCTTAACTTGGGGCTAGATAGCGTTGTATAAATATCAGAGGACATTAAATATTATAATATCTAAATAAGCGGAATTGGAGCCATGATTATTTTATTAATAATACGTGCTGAAGCAGCCTCGCAGACGTGAAATTCGTATGATTACTCATCGACTTGGAATGAGCACTTTTTTAACCTGCTGTCCTAGTTTATTGGAGAATTTAGTTATTGTTACAACTATAACTGGGATGTAATTTAATCTTGTATGTTATTAAAAGCACCCTACCGGGAGGGCTGAGGTTCAAATCCCGACACGTACCAATGTATTTTCGAATTTTCGAAAAATATATATACGTTATCCGACGCTCTTACGGTGAAGGAAAACATCGTGAGGAAACCTTCATGCATGCCTGCGAAGAGATTCAAAGGTTGTGCGTAAAGTCGTCCAACTCGCACTGGCCCGCCCTGCGTGGCGACTAAGGCCTAATCACCCTATACGGGTAAGCTCGTGCCCCTCGGTGGGGACGTTTAATGAGCTGATGATGATGATTATTTACTATTTTTGTAAATAATAAAGCGGTAAAGAGTGTTGTTTATAGATCGGCAGCGTGGCGCGGCGCGCGTCGCGTCCAACTATATTTACCCAGCGGCGTGCGCGCGCGCATTATTTTGGTCGATTGCGGCTACTGCACGCCACGTGACGTCATAGCTTCATATCTTATCATAATAAAGTTATTTTATTATAAACTAACGTTTGCCCACGGCTTCGCTCGCGTTAAAAAGTATTGTTTTTCCTTCCCCTATGTATCCCCTTGGGGGTAGAATTAATCAGAATCCTTTCTTAGCGGATGCCTACGTCATACCATTTACCTACATACCAAAATTCAGTCCGATCCGTCCAGTGGTTTGGGCTATACGTTGTTAGATCACTACGTCAGTAATTCATTCAATTACTCACATTTGCGTTATATATTAAGATAAACACTCCTTTGTTTTTAGCATATCTGTCATTTACTGTAGCGCGATTTTTGGCCAGTGCATAGTTTGCATAATCTAGTACCTTAATCGACATAGCCGGATCAGCAAGTTGAAGTGGCAGTGGGCTGGTCACGTATGTCGCAGAACCTCGGGCCGTTGGAGCAGCCGAGTTCTGGAGTGAAGGGCTCGGCAAGCGTAGCGTAGAACGCACTGCGGCCCGGTGGACCGACGACTTGCGGAAGGTCGCTGGTGGAGGCTGGATGAAAAAATCGGGATATCTGGCGCTAAATGGGGGAGTGCTTTGTCTAACAGTGGACTGCAATGTTGAAGAGAAGAATGAAAAAAGCTATAACAAAAACAAACGCAAATATAATTACACCCATCGCATATAGTAACAGAGTTCTACCGTTTCACGCAATCTAAGAATAGAGATTAATTCATTCTAAATATACGCTACGATATCTTATGCTATGGAGATATTCTTGTAACCTGATATTGATATGATACACATCATGTGAAGAAAAACATCGTGAGGAAACCTGCGTACGCAGAAATTCAAAGGCTTTGCGTAAAGTCGTCCAATCCGCACTGGGCTCGCGTGGACGACTAACCTAATCACCCTATTTGGGTAGGCTCATGCTCTTCGGTGGGGACGCTTAATGAGCTGATGATGATTTGAAAGTTAATATCCAAAAGTTATCAGTTATCACTCACTATGGGCGTTTGCTCAAACTCGTCCAAAATGGAGTGGAGTGGGTTATGTTTGGAGTATGGTTACGAAAATTATGTATGGATCTTATTAGATCCAAAATGTAGAAATCAGCAGAACTTAGTTGACGTAGACTATAGGGTAAATAAGTTGAATTTTTGTGGGATTCGAACCTGCGTCCTCCAGATCTGAAGGCAACGGTCCACATCAATGAGTCATCGACGTTCTAAAATAACATTGATTAATACTATTTCTAAAGATAGGGTGTTTCAAATTTAAACATGCAAAAATATGCAAGAGAAAGCATTACCTACAAATGAAAGACTTTTCTTTAGACTTATTTTGGGGACTAGATTTCCAGTGCCGTATCCTAATTTAGCTTAAAGACTGAATAGTAGTGCAGGCAACCAAACAGTACGTTGATTAAGTAGTGCGGTTTTGGACCAGTCTTTAGCGCTTTGGCGTGTTTTAAAGGCAGTCCGTACAATAAATGTTTGAAGGATAACACAAATTTGTATTTAATGGTAGTTCCTAAAATTTATTTGAAACTAGCTTTAGCGTGCGACTTCGTCCGCGTGGAATAGTTACTTTGGCCTAACGCTCTCTTTTACCCGCTACTTCGTTTATATAGGTGAGTTAAAACTGCGACATCTCATAAGATATTCATTTCAATAGAATGATGTATAGGGCCATTTTGTTGAAAATGAAATACTTTTTATAAATAAAGTATTTATTTAGATAAGGATTGATATCATATTTATGAAAATAGCTTCACAAAATGATGCAATATATTAGAACATTTTTTTAGCAAAAAATATGTTATAGGGAGCTAACCTTAAAAGATAGACATATGCTGTCACGGACTTTTATGTAGACCTTTAAAAGGGTAACAATACTATCATACATGACTTTTGCGAAACTTTAACCGTTTACGCAGCGTACGCAGCGGAATCTCCAAGTAAGAAAATTTCCCCCCGGATTTTGAAACATTCTTCATTGCTGCTCCGCTTCTATTGCTTGTAGCGTGATGATATATAGCCTATAGCCTTCCTCGATAAATGAACTATCTAACACTGAAAGAATTTTTTAAATCGGACCAGTAGTTCCTGAGATTAGCGCGTTCTAACAAACAAACAAACTTTTCAGCTTTATATTAGTACAGATTTAAAATAAGTATATATATGGTCGCATTGAACCCCTTTTTAGGGTTCCGTAGCTAAATTGCAAAAAGCGGAACCCTTATAGATTCGTCAAGTATGTCTGTCCGTCCGTATGTCCGTATGACCGTATATCCTTTTTTCTCTGAAACTATTAGCACTACACTAGTAAAACTTTGTAAGTATTGTATTCTGTGAACCGCTACAAGGTTTAGATAAGAAACCTGAAAAAATATTTATATATTTTGGGGTTCCCCATACATTAAACTGAAACTCAAAAATGTTTTTTCGTCGTACTCATCCGTGTGTGGAACCAATGTGTAGATCTTGAAAAATGGTATTGAGTTTTCTTATATTATATTTTTTTAAAAAAATTGAATAGTTTGCACGAGGGCCACTTCCAAAGTTGAAATAGTGTCCCCCCCTCTCTAATTCCTAAACTATGGGGTTAATAAAATCTGAAAAAAATCACTTTTTTCATTTATATTAAAGCTGTTGTAGATGCCTAAGTAAATAAACAATATTTTAATTTATGTTACTTGCTGCTGCGGAACCCTCCACAAGCGAGTCCGAGTCGCGCTTGGCCAATTTTTTGAAGTCGGTTATAAATTAATCTTAATTGGATATAAATAGTATTTACCTTATTTCTAATTTATACTAGAAATGCGTGGTAGGCTATTATTTATAAGCCTTTAAATAACTTGCGTAGGATTCTGAAAGTTAAAAGGGTAAAAGTTCAGACATTTATTCAATTTTTGTGTAGTTCTGATTGTAATTTGTATTACCCTATCTTCCATTAGTTTATGTATTTATTAGTTTATTTTATAATTATTTATGTTATCATGCGTACTTAGTTTATGTACTATATTATAAGCATGCATTTAGATTAAGTTTTTGCACTAGCCCGCTTATCTATAAACATTTTTCTTTCACCCAAAGGTTGCCTGGAAGAAATTGCTACCTTAGCAATAAGGCCGCCTACTCGTTTTTGTTGTGTTGTATGTTTTTTTCTTATGTGCAATATATAATTTTTATCTTATTCGAGCCTTAACGATGATAATGGAAAGCTTTCTTTGAGTTATGTTTAAATAAAATAGGAAGACATACGTAACAGTGAAACAGGAGTGTTATGCACTTTTGTGTTTCGGGATGAGGGCACTGTAGCTAGTGAAATTACCGGGTATAAGAGATCTAACATCTGTTGTCTCGGGTGACGGGCGCAGTGCGGCATTGATGGAGGATAATAACTGTGTATCAGTTGTTGGTCTCTTTCAATGCCGCTCTGTCATGGTCTGGCGTATCACTTACCATCAGGGGAGCGTCCAGACAGTCCTGTACACTTATAATATAAAAAAAAAATAACAGTAGCTTAAATATGATGGAGATATTTCCAACACCAGTCCCTCCTTATGATAAGCTCTTTGTAGGGTTCCATAGCCAAATGGCAAAAATTAAACCGATACAGATTTGTCATGTCTGTCTGTCTGTCCTTTTGTATGTCACATCTTTTTTTCACCCAAACCATAACATACCCTGTTTAAAACTTTGTACGTATAGTATTCTGTGAACCAATAAGGTTTTGTCAAAAATTAAAAAAAATTTTGGAGTATCCCATACATGCCACTGAATTCAAAAATGTGGTTTTTAACTCACGATGTAGTTGTAGCTCTTAAAAATATTATAAGGTTTCTAATATATATTTTTTTAAATTGAATTTTTGCGCGAGAGATTACAAAGTTGAAAAGTGTGTCTCCCCCGTGTGACTTCTAAAATATAGGATGAAAAAATTGAAAAATATGTAAGATGTAGATTATCATAAAATTTAACTACGGAATTTGGTTCAATGATATCTAGTCAGTAGTTTTTAGGGTTCGTACCTCAAAAGGAAAAAAACGGAACCCTTTGTTGTCCGTCTGTCCGTCCGTCCGTCCGTCTGTCAAGACCCTTTTTCAGGAACGCGTGGAGTATGAAGCTGAAATTTATATCAAATTACTCAGGTCTACTGTCCTTGAAGCTGTGAAAAAATCAAACTTCTAAGCCAACGCAATCAAAAGATACAGCCGTTTATGCCGCAAATTTTCGACACTTGCAAGGGAATCAAAACCTACAGGGTGCTTCCCGTGAACTCAGAATCTTGAAATTTGGTACGAAGCAACGTCTTATAGCATAGATAAAGGAAAAATTACGAAAACCATAAATTTTTAGTTACATCACATAATATATATTTTTTTAAATAATTTTAAACTTACTACCCATTTCCTCATAAACGCGTAGAGGTTTTAAATTGAAATTCATACCAAATACTCAGGTCTATAATACCTTTAAGCTGTAATAAAATCAAACTTCTACGTCAACGCAATCAAAAGAAACAGCAATTTAAGCTGCATATTTTGAAACTCGCAAGTACTCGCAAGGGAATCAAAACCTAAAGGGTACTTCCAGTCGACCTAGAATCTTGAAATTTGGCATGAAGCAACGTTTTATAGCACACATAAAGGAAAAATTCCGAAAACCTTAAATTTTAGTTACATTACAAAATATATATTTATTTTTTAATAAATATAAACTTATTACTTTTTTCCTCATGAACGCGTAGAGCTATAAAGTTGAAATTCATATCAAATACTTAGATCTAATTGGTAAACCTTGCAGGTTTGTACGGAACCTCGGTGCGCGAGTCCGACTCGCACTTGGCCCGGTTTTTATTATTTACGTTACATACGGTGAACTACGGTACGGTATTTTCTCTTAATAAAGATGTAGTAGGTGCCTAAGTAAATATGTTTATTTTATTTTATAAATTAGTTGATGCTGCGGAACCCACCACGGGCGAGTCCAACTCGCACTTGGCCATTTTTTTTTGGATTTAGGTCATATTACTCCGCAATTGTTAGTTTATTTATTCATCCACGAAATTATAATTATTTGAAACTGTAAAATAATATCAATTTTCTTGTTCCAGATACCAGTTTCGACTTATCGACAATGTTTTAAGTGAGCAACAGTGTACGACACAGTGATAATACCGTGGATGTGTGTGTGATGGTTTGATGTGTGCGTAGCAATATGGCGGCGAAATTCAAGATGGCGTCGAAGGCAAATTTAATTGTCTTGCTCGCGGTGATGTCCTGTCAGAGCGCTTTCGGAGATAGAGGTAAGTGTTTTAGATTGATGCTTTGGATATGAAGACTTACCTTTAACCAATGATGAAAAGTATAGATTCGTGATATGCTCACAAAACAATCAAAAAAGGTGTTCCAAATGCAGCGACAGCACACATACACATATTTCGAATGAGCGTACATTTACCTAAACAAAAGCCTACAAACTGTATTCTCTTAGGCGGTTCGTGTTTGAGGCACGGGTGGCGTATCTACCTTTATATATACAGAATATTTATTTATTTATTTATCTTTTTGCACCATAAATTATGTACAAAGGCGAACTTAATGCATGTGGCATTCTCTACCAGCTAACCTTTGGATATGCAGAGAAACAAAATTTTAACCCGCATTGCCTTTAACCCGCTGATGATGTATATATCTAACAAAAACAATTGATTTCCTTTTGTTTGAAATCATGGCGGTTAAATGGTTAACGTACATTGTTATTTTTGTACATCGGTTTAAAAATACCACTTTCGTGGCTTTTCGAACTTACTTTTTGTATACAAGATTTTTTAATATAATCTTTTTAATAAACAAATGAAATTATTATTAACAACAAACTTCGATGAGACAAATGAGGCCTTCCTATTCCTATCCTATTCAACCTATCGCAGTCCACTGCTGGACATAGTTCTCCCCCATTTTGCGCCAGATATCCCGGGCCTCCGCTTTCTTCATCCAGCCTCCACCAGCGACCGCCCGCAAGTCGTCGGTCCATCGGGCCGGAGGGCGTCCTACGCTACGCTTGCCGAGACGCGGTCTCCACTCCAGAACTCGTCTGCTCCAACGGCCATCAGTTCTGCGACATACGTGACCAGCCCACTGCCACTTCAACTTGCTCAATGAGGCCTTCATTTAGGAGTAACTTGAATGCTACCACACTAATCATTATTAGCTTCACATCAGCTCATTATACGTCACCACTGAGGGGTAGGAGCCTACCCGTAAAGGACGTATAGGTCTTAGTCGTCCACGCACAACCTTTTCCTCACGATGTTTTCCTTCACCGTAAGAGTGTCGGATAAACGTACTTGTACGTTGACTACCCATCTGGTGTAATGGTCGAGACGTCGACTACACTAAGGGTTCCGGGTTCGATACCCGGGCATTGCAAACATTTGTGTGCATGAACATATCTGTTTGTATTAGTCTTTGTGTTTTCTATTTAAATATGTATATATTTATAAAAAAAATATATACAAGTATGTTTATCCGTTATTTAGTACACCCATATCACAGGCTAAATGCTTACTTTGGGATGGCGCTGCGAGTATGTCAGTAGATATTTATTTTTTTGCGAAAACACGGCGGGATTTGAATTTGCGCCCTTCATATCGGAGGGCAACCTTATTGTTGTAATGAGCCTGACCCTACACAAACCATATATCTTCAATAATATTATCTTTTCATTGGGTCAATAATATTATTTGCCTACTTTTAAGTTGACATTGAATATAACTGATAAAATTATTTAATAATACAGGATGCTCCCATCCTGTTTATAACATATCTATTGAACTATGATGAATTTGTTACAAGGTCAGACATACTTAATAACTAGCTCAGTGATTTGTGTTTTTATACTTGAACACTATTTTCTGTTTGCACGGTTCTTCTTTCTAGGCGGTGGGCTACGGCCCAATCTCGTAAGATATAGGCTGATGAAATTTTTATAGTTTGTTTTCATCATTATTATCAGCTCATTACCGTATAGGGTATAGGCCGTAGTCGTCCACGCGGCCCAGTGCGGGTTAACTGACTTCACGCACAGTCTTTGAATCTCTTCGCAGGCGTGCGCAGGTTTCCTCACCATATTTTCCTTCTCTGTAAGAGCGTCGAATAAACGTACATATAATTTTGAAAATTCGACAAAACATTGGTACTTACGTGGTGGAATTTGAACCTGCTCTGGAAGGCTCAATCTAAAATAGAGCCAGATTTACACAGCTCATGTTGTCTTTGTGGGGAAAATATATTATATAAAATGAAAATGAAAAGTGTTTATTCAGTTTAGGTCCTTATAGAACACTTATGAATGTCAAATGAAGCTACCACTGGTTCGGGAGGTAGTTTTCCACTGAGAAGAAACCAACAAGAAACTCAGTAGTTACTCTTTTCAAAAAAATTGTGTTGAATACAGATTCATTTGTAATCAAAATAATTATATAAAGCAAATTATATTTTAATTTTTTATCGTATTATGTATTGGTAAAAATATAATAATCTACAAAAGTACTATTAAGCAGTTAAGTATTATATAAATTTAAATAGATGATAACAAAAAAAAAGCAAAAGTAGTGCAGGCGTGGAAATCAACATGTAATACGAGAATCAAACCAATTACAGTGTAATTTTTCCAGTGAATGTAAACGCCTCACCCTAACGTGTGTTCTATTAAAAGGTTATGGCATATGGTTACGAAGTTCGTGGGCTAAAATGTTTGACCCCGTAAAAAGAGTTACAGATTTATTTTTATGTAAAATCTTTACTGTTATTAAGGGACCTTTCATGTTTTTCAAGAAATGAATCTACTAATGATTCTTCGCTATTTTTTGAGTACGTTCGATTACATCATTATCATTATTTTATTTACCATTATCAAACACCAAATGTAATGTAGATTAATTGAATTTATTGTTTGTAATGCTTCTATTTAAAATTATTTTATTTTTCGTTGAATTTAATTAATTTTATTTATCAAACAATGTATTAAACATAACGATGTATAAGAGCGTCGTTGGTTCAATGGTATGGAGTGTTGCCCTTCAACGGGAGGGCTGAGGTTTAAATCCAGCCACGTACCAATGTGTTTTCTAATTTTCTAAAATATATGTACGTTATCCGACGCTCTTACGGTGGAGGAAAACATCGTGAGGAAACCTGCGAAGAGATTCAAAGGTTATGCGTGAAGTCGTCCAACCCGCACTGGGCCCGCGTGGACGACTAAGACCTAATCACCCTACTATACGGGTAGGCATGTGCCCCTCGGTGGAGACGTTTAATGAGCTGATGATGTATGAAACAATTGCGGAAATAAACCTTTAAATCACGTTAATACGACATGGATAATTGTATTTTTTATAACTGTCTCTTATACCCGGTAACTTTACTAGCTACAGTGCCCTCATTTTGAAACACAAAAGTGCAAAACACTCCTATTTTGCCTTAACTGTACCCTTATGTTGATAATTCAAAATGGCCGCGGTTGGAGTCTTATCGGTTATTGGATAAAATACGCCGAAAGAACGAGTCATCGGTTGATATTTGTTTAGCTATTTCCAATCGTGAATATTTCAAGGCTTTAATTATATGAAACGTAATGAATTGCTCGCGTATTTTGGCAGCCGAAGCAGGTTATAATGGGTACTGCAGCAAATTTGTCTTTGCATTATTAGTTTCTTTAATTTAATTTTCTTATATCATGAACTTAGTTGATTGGCCGGCAAATAATCGCAATCCACTGCTGGACATTTTTCTCCCCCATTTTGCGCCAGTTATTCCGGATATTAGACTTTACATTGCAATGTGAAACATTTCAATTATTTTAGTAAAACCAAAATAAATATAAAGAATTGAAAAAAAGTAGTTTTGGCCTGCTGAGAAAGAAGCACCGAAGAAAATTCAACAGTACAGCTCATTTTTTTTAATGTACAATATTTTGAAATAGCAGTCAAGGAGTAGTGACTATTAGCTAAAAAAATATAGTTTAAAAAACTATAAAACACGCTATTAGTACGCACCAAAACCTACAAAATAATTCCGAAATATTGTTTAGAAAGAAAGCCTGGATCGTTTATGTAATCTTTACTCTTTTTGAACAAATGAATTATCTATTTACTCACGTAACTTCAAAAAAAAAAGTTATATACATATATAATATAATAAACTAAGCAGATGCACAAATACACGAAAAAAATTTCTTTGTTTGATATTTCTTCGTGATTGTGCGTGTTAGTATATTGTTTATCTAAAGCCAACTCAAAATATATTTCACTTGAACAGCCAGCTTCTCATTCCAAATAAGCGCCAAACAGCCGTGATTATAAAAATATATTCCCATTTAAATTTTTATTTGCTGCCATTCCGTCACCTAAATAAAACGCAAAGTGAAATTGGGTACTCATTTTATAAATTGCATTTGGCCCTACCCCACCGCGCGTAAATAAATTTACGAATATTCACCGAATTGAGCTTTGAATTTATTTAAATTTGGCCCCATATCGGTAATCTTGGGGCAATCTTCCGGGTGGTGCCCATACCGACCTCGTAACCCCATAGGGTAAAGTGCAATTAATTTGCCATATTCTTAATTTTAATGGGAATGGAAATAATGTTGAAATTCCGAGCTTGTAATAATTGGAAAGGTTCGGGGGGACGTTTTATTAATGGCAACACTCATGAGTTTAGTGAACTTGTTTGAATCTGAGATTCATTGCATCTTTTTAAATTTAGTATGAGGGATAATTCCTTTATTATTTTTTTTATAGATGGTAAAGTAGACGATTCATCTGATGATGGACCGCCAAATGACATATTGAATGAACTGAAAGTTTATTGCCATACTTAAAACAGGGAAAAGGAATAAAATTTATTCTGGGATGGGAGTTTTGGGCCCCCAGTAACCTTACCTACCCTGCGAATTACTCGTTTCTTCCATATTTGAACTTGAAATAATTTCTTTAGGGAGTTTACCGCTATTTCTTAACTCAGTTTTTCGAACTGACTACTTTTGTTGGTCGCAGACAACGATCTAAAAAAGCATGGATACGTGATATGCTCACAAACCAATCGAAAAAGTGTTCCGAAAGCAGTGACAGCACACATACACATATTTCGAATTTCGAACACATTTACCTAAACGAAAGAGTACAAACTGTACTCTCTTTGGCGGTTCTTTTTTGAGGCACGGATGGCGGATCTACCTTTATTTATACAGAATATCATTGGGCACAGATGGCCCTTACAGCTTCCCCGGGCGCGTGGCGAGCGCAGATGGCTCTCAGCCTTAAACATTTACACAACGAGCCTTAGGGCATCCCAGAGTGGGACTTGATCGCTTAGGCGTTGCGGGAAGGGCTAGGCTAATTGTCTATTAGTACATGTTTGGGGGACTGGGACAGCGACTGAGGAACCTATACGGGGACATCGTCGCGTGCCCCTATGCACGCGACCACAGATTTCCCAAACAGGAGATGGGGCAAGCCGCGTTTAAAGTGCGACAAATGTAAGCTCAACGAGCATACACTGGCTGCCAGTTTACGCTCTGTGAGACGAGTCAAAACGCACGAGTACTAGAAGAAATTACCGTTTTTTTTTTCAAAATGCCATCCTGTGCAATTGTAACATGCCATCATCGCAATGAATCAGTAAATTTACCAAGAAATATAATAACTTTTCACAGGTAAGAACCGAAAAGAAATTGCGACACTGGGACTGCCTATAAACTTGGCGGCTTGTCCAGTCTAATTGTATATTCGGATGTCTGTGCACGCGACGATGTCCCCCGCCGGCGGAATCCCGGTTTTCGGTTTGTTGACTGTTTTAATGATTTAGCGATTCCGGTCGCCGCCGCTTCAAGATAGGGTCTTCTGGATCGTCTTGCACGTCCCGTGGTCGCCACAGTAGGTATAACTATAACAACAAACCTGCATTGTTGTACCATAAAATGCGAATCTGGAGGCACGGCAGTGTCCCCGCCAAGTCGAGCGCGAAGTAAACACTGCCGTGCCATCCTTTACAGGATTCATTTCGCCGCATTTTCAGACCCCAATTTAGGAACATTTGGATAATACAAAAACGCTGAAATTTTCGTCATCTATTAAGATATAATAACATACTTTAAATCCAAAATTTCAAGTCTGTAGGTCATTTAGTTCCGACGTTAAGTCAAAGCAAAGTTTCGCATTTTCGACAGATAGACACTCAATCACTCACTCACTCATGATCATCAAAAAGACTAGTACTTCCCATTAATTCAGAGAGCTGAAATTTGGTACCGTTTAGGTTTAATGGCTATATAAAGGGAAAACTATAAAACTTGGATAATCGAAGATCTGAAGTACCTGTGACCATGATGTTAACATAAGAGCCCAGCCAAACTATAAGAGATCGACATACCGCCTTTAAACAATATATATTCAACATGATGAGACGCTTCATCCGATGTCAAAAATCGGGAGCACGGCAGTGCCCCCGCCAAGTCGAGCATGCTAGACCAATCCAAACAGACATGTTCATGCACACAAATATTTGTTCTGCCCGGGGATCTAACCCGGAACCGTTGGTATAGCCGACGTCTCAACCATTACACCCAATGGATCGTCAAATATTCCTTTCAAGTTTCTACAAAAAGAAGTGAAATCGCACCAAAAACATTCTGTAAAAAATCTAGCCAAGTCTCGATGGAGCTGCTTCTGCTTGATTATCTGTAAAAAGTTATGAAATCAAGACAAAGACGTGCCAAGTCTAAGGTTCCTTACTACAATTACTTTATTATTATGGTTAATGTTTTGTGACTTGGAAGTTGAGCATTCTTTACACGTTAGTGGCTTTATCAAGCCTACAATTAACTGGTTATTGAATCACCGTTTTCCAAGTGGCAAAGATTTATCGTCAATAGGTAGCTTCTTGCGTTCTGGCGACAGATTGGTGCAATGGTTTCATGGAGCGCCTGTCTTTGCATCCTTGGGTACTCTTCAACGGCCAAGTCACACAACATCAACCATAATAATTAATTAATTGCAGTAAGGAACCTTAGACTTGGCACGTCTTTGTCTTGATTTCATAACTTTTTACAGATAATCAAGCAGAAGCAGCTCCATCGAGACTTGGCTAGATTTTTTACGGAATGTTTTTAGTGGGATTAATATTACAATAATAATGTTTAAAGAGATAGCGGTAAACCGGTCATAGATCAAATTCGTGAAAAACTGGTACGTATTTCTGTTTACATTGACTTAGGTATTTCTTTTTCGATGTGTATTTATTTACTTAGGTGTTCATTTATTTGCAACAAAGATATTCAAAGGTTGTGCGTGAAGTCAGCACTGGGCCCGCGTGGGCGACTAAGGCCTATACACTCATTACGAGTAGGCTCGTGCCCCTGGTGGGGACGTTCAATGAGCTGATGATGATACTGGTGGCATCGCTTTCTCTTTCTCATTGTTGGTATGACATGTACCTTGGCTATGAAATATTTTTCAAACGCCACCACCATCACTCGCTGGATAAATAAACGAGGATTAAACACATAAGCTGCACAAATTCAATTAAACTTAACTCGCACCAAAACCGCTCGTTCAATATCCAAGTGGAAACTTTAACAAGCTCGCAAAAGCCGCAGCTTAAATAAATCGTTAACGTTATGAAAATTTGTTAATTTTGTTTATTGTGGCCGATTAGAGTTTAATATGGCGGATTTCTTGATACGTGTGTGTTAGGATTTTTATTGTGACATTTTGACAACCCATTTGGTGTTGCGGTTAAGAGTTCGGCTGCAACACCAAGGGTCCCGGGTTCGATTCAAAGGCAGTACAAACAGTTGGGTGCATGAACATGTCTGCTTTTAATGGTCTGGGTGTTTTCTATGTATAATATGTATGTATGTATTTACAAAACAAAAATGTATATAAGTATATCTATCCGTTGTTTAGTACCCATAATACAGGCTTCACGCTGAACTTGGGTCTAGATGGCGCTGTGTGAATGTCAGTGGATATTTATTTATTTACTGTAGGATATTGCCGATCGTGAAGTCCGTGATGTGAACAAATAATATACATCCACTGACATTCACACAGCGCCATCTAGCCCCAAGTTGCTTGTGAAACCTGTATGGAAACTAAACAACGGATAAACATACTTGTATTTATATTTATTTGTAAATACATTTACATATTACCAAGAAACACCCAGACCATTACAAACAAACATGTTCATGTACTCAAATGTTTCTAATTCTCGGTGATTGAACCGGGAACCCTTGGTGTAGTAGCCGACGTCTCGACCTTTAGACCTCATGGGTTTCCAAACGATAATAAAAATAATATTCCATTACATACGGAGTGAAAGGAAGCGTGTGTATTTCACAAATAATTTGCATGGTTTATTCAAATGACATTTTTACTTTGCCTTTCCTTTTGTTCTTGTTGGTATGAGGCTTCCCCCTGGCGATTAATTGTCTTGGCCGACCTAGAAGACTTTAAACAGGCTTCGGACTTTGACAGGACGGAGTAGGGACAATTTAGCCAGATGGGGGTTTTCGGGTGGTCTTTGAACGTTCTTTGTGGAGCGGCCCAAACGATGGTTCGCCTTATGTCATGTCCTGCTTGCCCAAGTAGCTGTTTCAGCAGGATTCAATGACGGCTGCAAACAACGCTGTCCCCGTAGCTAGCTTATGGGCTTCTACGGTTTGATTACGTTTTTGCTATCGATACCCTAAGAATAATAGGTTTATTCATCTTTAATTATTGTTACATTTAGTTAGTAATACTAATAAAATCATCTACGAGTTTCATGCCGCGTCCAAATCGGTCCAGTCTAGGGTTCATGGTTTCTCGAGCTTTTCAATTTCTCTGGTCTCGAGAATTCTCGAGGCTAATTTCTCAGCTCTTCTCGATATGTCGATAAATTTACACTTACGTACGTTTCCCCATATTATTTGGTTCCAGTAATTTAGTGGAGACCGCGTCTCGGCAAGCGTAGCGTAGAACGCCCTCCGGCCCGATGGACCGATGACTTGCGAAAGGTCGCTGGTGGAGGCTGGATAAGAAAAGCGGAGGACCGGGATATCTGACGCAAAATGGGGGAGACCTATGTCCAGCACTGGACTGCGATAGGTTGAATAGAATGCCAACTAATTCATCGATCTACCTCTCAATTAAATCAAATCCTTTTCAAAATTACTTCCATACTAATATTATAAATGTTAAAGTGTGTCTGTTTGTTCGTCTTTCACGGCAAAATGGAAATACAAATAGTGTGGTTTTTTAAGTGAAGTAAATCCATTTTTAGTTGAAGTTCGTTCATCGTTTTAACTTTAAATGAATTCAAATAAATAAATTTTAAATTTAATGAACGTCAGTCCATTCGATTTCAAGTTAGGTTGAATTTGAACCTGCACCCTCCAGATCAGAGGCAACATGCCACAATGAGATAGTCCAATTGAATAATCAAACTACATGCTGTTACAACCGCCCCAAAACAGCAAAATTTATTCCAACAAATGATAATTCCGCCCGACCGCCGGAACTCTAAGTCAATTAAATAATAAACAGACTGCTGAAGCGTCAATTTACTACTTAACCCTTCAGCTTGCGACTTTCGGCGGCCATTTTGGATGGCACCAAACGCATTATAAAGTTCTTTAAGTTTAGTGATGACCCATGTGGCGAAATGATTGCAAAATCGGCCATGACACCAAGTGTTCTGACTTTGATTCTTTGCAATGCACACATTTGTGTGTATATGTCTGTGTGTTCCAATATATATTTACACCAAGGGTCCCGTGTTCGATCCCCAGGTAGTACAAACATTCGTGTGCATGAACATGTCTGTTTATATTAGTCTAGTATTTATATGTTTGTAAATACATACATATTATGTTTCTATGTATAATATGTATGTATTTACAAACATATAAATGACTTTTTAAATCCATTGTTTAGTACTCATTTTACAGGCTAAGTTAAGGGTTTAGGTGGCGGGTAGCAGATGGATGTCAGCTGCAAGGGATCGGTCCGCCTGGAAATCATTAGGGGAGGCCTTCGTTCAGCAGTGGACATAATAAGGCTGTAATGATGATGATGATTGTAGCTATTGGTTGCGATTCACTGCTGTATCCATTTCAACTATTCATATTAAAGTTGTAGCGGAACCTTAGATAAACAATACTCTAGCTAGATGCACTATGTACCCTACCACGGTCGCCAAATAGCTAAAACATTAAAATTACACTGTACAACAAATCGACAACCGAGATTCTGCCCCCGCCGGCTGGGGCCATCGTCGCGTGTCCCTGTAGGTTTGCACAGTCCCTATTCGCGTAGCCGGCATGTGCCGGGCCGCTTTTCTCCCCAAACATATGTTAGGCTACCAAGCCCCCCCGCAACGCCCTAAGCCGAGGTTCGAGTCCCGTTCGGGGACGGCCTTAGGCTCGTTGTGTAAATATTAAGGCTGAGAGCCATCTGCGCTCGCCACTTGCCTGGTGAAGCTGTATAGGCCATCTGCGGCCAACAGCAGTAGTCAGTTAGAAAAAAAAATAGATGCACTCTCTCACTTAACAAATGTCCACGGCAAAATTTGTGCCCATCGCGTCAGTTGGGCAAAATTTTCATTCATAATCACGTCGCTCGCTACATGTCATAGTGACATAGTAGTATGCTCGTGCTTTTGATTTTGTATCCTTGTAATGACGACTTAGATCATTTTATTGAATAAATTTATGTCATAAATATAACAATAAGTCAAGCGGCTCGATCATTTTTAGGGTTCAGTAGCCAAATGGCAAAAAACGGAACCCTTATAGATTCGTCAAGTCTGGCTGTCTGGCTGTCCGTCCGTCCGTAAGTCACACCCTTTTTTCTCCGAAACTATAAGCACTACTCTATTCAAATTTTGTAAGTATACGTATTCTGGGAACCGCTATTAGGTTTGAATAAGAAACTTGAAAAAATATATATATGTAAGGATTCCCCATACATTGAACTTGAACTAAAATTTTTTTTATCGTATCTCAGCGTGCGTAGTTTCTAATTTTTTATTTATAAATTGAAGAGTTTGTGCGAGAGACACTTCCAAAGTCGAAAAAAAAAAATTGTACATGACCATTAAATCTAACAACGAAATTTAGTTTGAACGATTTCTGGTTTGCGGTTTTTTTTATATACGTCATAAACGGTGAACCACTATTTTTTCATATTAAACTTGTAGTAGATGCCTAAGTTAATAAAAAAAAATATATGTTACTTGCTGCTGCGGAACCCTCCACGGGCGAGTCCGACTCGCGCTTGGCCAATTTTTTGGTTGATATTTCATCGTGATCTAGTTAGTGTTTTGTTTATCTAAGACCGGAACACCAATTATAAATGGATTGAAAAGTGTCGTAATGTCAAAATTGCTAGAATTAAAACGCAATCATCATCAGCTCATTAAGCGTGTTCATCGAGGCGCACGAGCCTACCTTACGAGGGTGTATAGGCCTGAATCGTCTACGCGGGCCCAGTGCAGGGTTGCCAAACGTACGAGGTTCCTCGTACAAATACGAGATTTTAAGTCTTCCGTACAAGGTACGAGGACAATTTCAACCTCGTACAATTTTGTACGAGATTTTGTAATGTGACCATGCTTCATATGAAAAACTAGTTATATCTATCAGGACTTGAACTTTTACACACAAAACCATTGGCCGCATTTAGGCGATCATTGTCTGTAGCTATGTCAACCGAGAAAACAACGATTAATAAAACATTTTGTCCTCCGCGTTAATCATCTCTCACACAAAGTTATGTTTTTTTAGTACGAAGCTGGCAATTTTTTTATTTTATTTAGTATTTTTAATGTTAAACGCGTTTTTTTAGATATACGAGGTTCGAAAGTCTTAGTACGAGATTTTTAGCTGCTTATTTATGTACGAGGAATTTTGTTTTGGGGTTGGCAACACTGGCTCAGTGCGGATTGGCCGACTTCACGCATTATCGGATCTCTACGCATACTTATTAATTAATAAAAGAAAGCAGACAGTTATAGAAATGGACTATATATTCAAACTATCGAACCGTGAACCTTCCGTGAATGTACCCGACTTGTCAATCATTACACTACATGGGTTGTCTTAATCAAAGTACTAGTCGACTTAAGTATTAGAACTCACATGGATTATCAAATTAATGAACTTATTAATTAGTACTACTTTAGTACGAGAACTAGGTTCCATCAGTTCCAAAGTAAATAGTTTTTTTCGAAATGTAACTAGCACCAGCTAACATTGTCCTATGTCTAAAATCTAGCCAGGTCACACGTGCAACGACAATAAAAAATCCCCAAAAGCTTTTAAGCCCACGTCGCGGCGGTTTCCGAAGCTCTGATTGCGCCGCCACAGAGTTACGACTTCTGTATGTTGACAGCAGATTATAATACAAAAAATCAATCAAAATAAAAAGCCTTTAGTCTCGAGTTATTTAACAGAGTCTTCTCGTTAGATAATAATATTCCGAACCGGTGGTAGAATCATACCATTTAATAAAAAAATATGTATTGTTTTGACGATTCAAAAGTAACTTTAAGAAAATTTCGAAGTTACTTTTGAATCGTCGGTATTATTTTTTGAATTCTTTGATATTTATTTAGTTTAGATATTTAAGGACTCTTATGAACACTGGTTTGGACTATAGTTTTCTACTGAGAAGATTTCAGCTACAAACTTAGTAGTAGAAGTTAATATCGGGTAAATTATCGGGTTTAAGAGACCTCACCTCTTATCTCGGGTGATGAGCGCAGGGTTGTGTTGATGGAGAGAAATTACTGCTTACTATGATTAATTTCCTTTAACACCACATCTGTCAAGGTCAGGCGTGTCACTTACCACTAGGAGAGCGAATTAACCGTCCCGTTGATTTAACCCTCTGACCGTCAATGACACCTTAAGGCGCCAGACTCAATCGATTTTCTATTATTATGTCTGGATTCCTGGCGTTCAATGGGTTAGATATAAATTTATTTTAAAGCCATGATGTAGGTCAATTCCAATAAAATTTACTGTGTCTTATGCTTTTATGGCTATATATCTTAAATCTGGTATTCCCTTTAAGATCATAAGTGAATCACCTGCTGTGTACTCTAGATCTGCTGAGCATCTTTTCATTGAGGTTTCGGTAAATTGTTCAAAGGTGCTTTTGGGTGTTGTCTACGTTCCTTCGCGTGATATTGATTACTTTGCATCTTTTGAACAATTGCTGGATAGGTTTTTGCCAGAATATGATTATTCGCTTATACTCGGGGATTTTAATACTTGCCTAGTCAAAAATGATATTCGTAGTAAAAATCTTTTGAATGTTCTGACTTCAACAAACCTTCGCACTCTTCCGCTTTCTGTAACTCATCAAGCTCCGGACTGTACTCCATCTCTGTTAGATCTAATAATTGTCTCTGATACTTCGAAGGTCGCCCATCACGGCCAATTCAATGCACCTTTCTCGTATCACGATCTAATTTTTTTGTCATACAAGTTACGTCCTCCTAGGCTACGAGCTAAATTCCTTATGTTACGTAGTTTCAAAACAATAGACATTGAAGCTCTACACGTTGATGCTTCTCATATTGACTGGTCGCCTATTTTTGACGGTACTGATGTTGACATTATGGTCAATAATTTCACTCAGTCTATTCTTGCATTGTATGACAAACATGCCCCACTTAGGCGAGTTAGGGTAAAACATTTTCCTGCTCCTTGGCTGTCTACTGAAATACGTGAATCTATGAATTTGCGTGATAAAGCAAAACGCAAATATAAGAGTAATCCTACGGTGTTCTACTTTGAAAGGTATAAAAAGTTACGGAATCGTTGCAATCGCATGTGCAGGGACGCTAAAAGGCGTCATATTCACCACTCTATACAGAACTCGAATCCCTCGCAAACGTGGAAGTTTCTGCGTTCACTGGGTATTGGTAAGAGTGCTGAATTGTCTTCGGGTTTGTTCAATTATAATGAACTCAATGAGCACTTCACTAAGCCACCTATCGTTTTGGATGATCAAGTGAAATCATTGACACTGGAACAGCTCTCGTCTATTCCTAAGCCCAATTGTTTGCAATTTACCTTTAGATCCATAACCATACATGAGGTCCAAAAAGCTATTTCATCCATATCGTCTAATGCTACTGGTGATGATGACTTGTGTTTGCGTATGATAAAGCAAGTCTTGGTTTACGTTTTACCTGTTCTTACTCACATCCTGAATTATTCTCTCACTTCCGGTGTTTTTCCTTCGGCCTGGAAAAAAGCAGTGATCATTCCTTTGCCCAAAACCTCGAACCCTACCTCTGTTTCACATTACCGTCCTATATCTATTCTTCCGGTTTTATCAAAGATCCTCGAGAACATTGTGCACGGACAACTTTCTACCTTTTTATATAATAACAACTTGTTAAGCCCCTTTCAGTCCGGTTTTCGCCCTGGCCATAGTACAGTGACGGCGCTACTCAAGGTCACTGATGATATCAGATATGCAATGGAGCATAAGCAACTTACTATCTTAGTACTCCTTGACTTTAGCAGTGCGTTCAACTCTGTTGATTTTGATGTGCTCATTGGTATTATGCAGTCACTTGGATTGTCTTTGCAGGTGTTGGAATGGTTTCGATCGTTTCTCTCTGATCGCTGGCAGCGTATACATGGTGATGAGTCATCATTAAGGTGGTGTAAACTTTTGTCAGGTGTTCCCCAGGGCAGTGTTTTATCCCCACTCCTCTTTTCAGTTTTCATTAATGCTGTAACTGAGGGACTCACTTCACGTTATCATGTATATGCTGATGATCTACAGCTTTACCAACATTTTGCCGCGAATGAGATTGACTCTGCTATCAAGGTGATTAACGATAATCTGAATCGGGTCTGTGCTTGGGCGAGTTCACATGGATTACTAGTTAATCCCGATAAATCTCAGGCCATTATTATAGGCAGTAAATACCATCTAAGCCGTTTACAAATGCAATTTTTTCCGCCTATAGTGTATGATGGGAAACTGATATCGTACGTGGAAACGGTGAGAAACTTGGGCCTGTACTTTGATTGTCATCTCTCTTGGATTCACCATGTCAATAAAATTGGTCAGAAAATGTTCTCCTGTTTTCATTCTTTAAAGCGCTTGCAAAACTTCCTTCCCATTGAAACTAAAATAGTTTTAGCTCAATCACTCATGCTTCCTATACTCGACTACGCTGACTCATGTTTTCTTGATATAACGGAGGAACTTTTAAACAAGCTTGAGCGTTTTCAAAATTTATGCATTCGCTTTATTTTTGGTCTTCGCAAATTCGATCATGTCTCTGAGTACCGTAGCACTCTAAGGTGGCTTCCTATTCGGCAGCGCCGTAGCTATCGGATTCTTGTGTTATTATTCAACATTTTGAAGAATCCTTTGTACCCGAGCTACCTGAGGGAGCGCTTTACATATCTTTCCTCGTCTGGACGTACACATCGTTCTTACTATAATTTGTCTCTAAAAATTCCTAAGAGTACTTCCAATATGTATAGCGATTCCTTTACAGTTGAGGCTGCGAGACTTTGGAACAAACTTCCTTGTGTTTTACGTGGGTGTCCAACTGTTGGTTCTTTTAAAAAGAAATTAAAAAAATTCCTGTTACGTAAAGTAGAATTGGGTGAGCTCTTGAATGTGTGATTTTCTTTTAAAGTTAAATTTGTTTAGTCATTTATTTCAGTATGTTGTTGGATTACACACATCATATATATTTTTATATGTAATTCGTATTGTATTGTAGTATGTTATATATTTGATTGTATTGTGTATATTTATTGGTATTTACGTATATAATATATTCATAATATTAGTATATTTATTTATATGTGTGTACATGTACTTATATGTATATATTAATCTCATGTGTTAGTATTAGTGTATATTGTGCATGGTTGCTTTCGTCTACCGCTCTAACATTTTAGTTTTCTTTTATATTATTTGGTCTGCTGGAAGAAATCTCTTTTTAGAGATAAGCCTACCTGTACTTATTGTTCCTTTTTGTTACTTTTAAGTTGTCAACCTTTGTACGAAATAAATAAATAAATAAAAAATAAAATAAATTAAGGATTAAATTTTGCTATTGATTCCTGGAATTCGCATGTTTGTGGCGTCGTGACTAGCTTACTCGTAGTTGCACTCCTAGCTTGTCCTAGTCCAAGTTTTCTTTTTGCTGACCATCTGGAGTCATGTCAAACCTGACCTTTTGTCATGGTAATAGAATCCAGTTTGTTTAACACCAATGTTATTTCTAGTTTTGTTTACAATAGATGATATGGCGAAGGCTGAAATTGTTTTTTACAAGTTATAACACAATTGGACTTTTTATTTGTACGACTAGAATGTTGTTCAGTTTTACGTACAGTGTCTGAAATAGACGGTTAAATAGGAGAGAATACCCTTAGTTTGTTTCTCTCTTCTACACTTATAGATAATCGTTGGATAGGTCTCACTAATTTTGCGTACCCTCATACAGTGTCCATCTTTCGTAAGTCGACGTTCGTAACAGACTTTTGTCGATAGACCATCGGATCAAGGGGCGTGCTATGCTCTTCTTTATTTGCTTTCGTTTAAGGTTACATTCTTATAAATCCAAATGAAGTTCTAGAAAAAGGCTTCTTTTTGATTCGTGGATAACTTTCTAGATTACTATCTAACTCATACAGATCTTGTTGATAGCTGGTTTTATTCACCACAAGAATGCCAGAGCGCCGGTGGCTTATTGGTGCGAACTGTTGCCTCAATTGGCGTCGGTTCAAATCCAGCCAAGTCTCAATGTGATTCGAATTTTCGAAAATATATGTACGTTATCCCACGCTTTTACTGTGCAGGAAAACATTGTGAGAAACGAGGTCACGCCTGCGAAGAAATTGAAAGGTTGTGCGTGATGTCGGCCAATCCGCACTGGGCAAGCGTGGACGACCAAGGCCTATACACCTTTTATGGATAGGTTTCGTGACCCTCGGTGGCAACGTTTCGATCGTTTATTATATAAATAATCTATAAGATCATTTGATGCCAACTTTAACAAATAAAAATAAAAGACCTAACGAAAACTTTAGCAAAATTCAATCTAAACATTCTACTAACAAATCAAATAGTAATTTCATTTGACGTCTAGTGGAAAGAAAAAGGTCCGAGTGTACTTTGAAATCAAAACGAGACCAAAATAAATCATGTAAAGCATTTTAATTTGGGCTCGTAATGTTTTGGACATTTATACAACGAAAGGGCAAATTTTAACAAGCAAAGCCATGTTAATTTTTGACTTGGATATCCTTTATAATTGTCAGTTATTATTTAAATATATTTTTTGCTAACTTTGTTTATTTTTACGACTTCATCATATCATACTTCATCATCAGCTCATTAAACGTCCCCACCGAGGGGCACGAGCCTACCCGTATAGGGTGATTAGGCCATAGTCGTCCACGCGGGCCCAGTGCGGATTGGACGACTTCACGCACAGCCTTCTTCGCAGGCGTGCATGAAGGTTTCCTCACGATGTTCTCCTTCACCGTAAGAGTATTTACTACAAAAATTACGAAATATTTCCAGAAGCTGGCGCTGAAAGTTAAAGTGTTCTTTGGATGTTTGATCGGTTTTCCTTATATTAAATGATACAACATAAAAGCAACGATCTATGGGTTTTACCTTTTCCTTCTTTTTAAAGATCGGTCTTNCATTACCGGATCTCTACGCATACTTATTAATTAATAAAGAAGCAGACAGTTATAGAAATGACTATATATTCAAACTATCGAACCCGGAACCTTCCGTGAATGTACCGACTTGTCAATCATTCTACATGTGTCTTAATCAAAGTATAGTCGACTTAAGTATTAGAACTCACATGGATTGTCAAATTAATGAACTTATAATAGTACTACTTTAGTACGAGAACTAAGTTCCATCAGTTTCAAAGTTAATAGTTTTTTTCGAAATGTAACTAGCACCAGCTAACATTGTCCTATGTCTAAAATCTAAGCCAGGTCACACGTGCAACGACAATAAAAAATCCCCAAAAGCTTTTAAGCCCACGTCGCGGCGGTTCCGAAGCTCTGATTGCGCCGCCACAGAGTTACGACTTCTGTATGTTGACAGCAGATTAAATACAAAATCAATCAAAATAAAAGCCTTTAGTCTCGAGTTATTTAACAGAGATAGTTAATATTCCGACGGTGGTGAATCATACCATTTAATAAAAAATATGTATTGTTTTGACGATTCAAAAGTAACTTTAAGAAAATTTCGAAGTTACTTTTGAATCGTCGGTATTATTTTTTGATTCTTTGATATTTATTTAGTTTAGATATTTAAGGACTCTTTGAACACTGGTTTGGACTATAGTTCTGAGAAGATTTCAGCTACAAACTTAGTAATAGAAGTTAATATCGGGTAAATTATCGGGTTTAAGAGACCTAACATCTGTCACTCTAATCTCGGGTGATGAAAGCAGGGTTGTGTTGATGGAGAGTAATTACTTTAACTGTTATTCAGTTCCTTTAACACTACATTTGTCATGGTCAGGCGTGTCACTTACCACTAGGAGAGCGAATTAACCGTCCCGTTGATTTAACCCTCTGACCGTCAATGACACCTTAAGGCGCCAGACTTAATCGATTTTCTATTATTATGTCTGGATTCCTGGCGTTCAATGGGTTAGATATAAATTTATTTTAAAGCCATGATGTAGGTCAATTCCAATAAAATTTACTGTGTCTTATGCTTTATTAAGGATTAAATTTTGCTATTGATTCCTGGAATTCGCATGTTTGTGGCGTCGTGACTAGCTTACTCGTAGTTGCACTCCTAGCTTGTCCTAGTCCAAGTTTTCTTTTTGCTGACCATCTGGAGTCATGTCAAACCTGACCTTTTGTCATGGTAATAGAATCCAGTTTTGTTTAACACCAATGTTATTTCTAGTTTTGGTTACAATAGATGATATGGCGAAGGCTGAAATTGTTTTTTACAAGTTATACACAATTGGACTCTTTATTTGTACGACTAGAATGTTGTTCAGTTTTACGTACAGTGTCTGAAATAGACGGTTAAATAGGAGAGAATACCCTTAGTTTGTTTCTCTCTTCTACACTTATAGATAATCGTTGGATAGGTCTCACTAATTTTGCGTACCCTCATACAGTGTCCATCTTTCGTAAGTCGACGTTCGTAACAGACTTTTGTCGATAGACCATCGGATCAAGGGGCGTGCTATGCTCTTCTTTATTTGCTTTCGTTTAAGGTTACATTCTTATAAATCCAAATGAAGTTCTAGAAAAAGGCTTCTTTTTTATTCGTGGATAACTTTCTAGATTACTATCTAACTCATACAGATCTTGTTGATAGCTGGTTTTATTCACCACAAGAATGCCAGAGCGCCGGTGGCTTATTGGTGCGAACTGTTGCCTTAATTGGCGTCGGTTCAAATCCAGCCAAGTCTCAATGTGATTTCGAATTTTCGAAAAATATATGTACGTCATCCCACGCTTTTACTGTGCAGGAAAACATTGTGAGAAAACGAGGTCACGCCTGCGAAGAAATTGAAAGGTTGTGCGTGAAGTCGGCCAATCCGCACTGGGCAAGCGTGGACGACCAAGGCCTATACACCTTTTATGGATAGGTTTCGTGACCTTGCCACCGAGGGTTTCGATCGCTTATTATATAAATAATCTATAAGATCATTTGATGCCAACTTTAACAAATAAAAATAAAAGACCTAACGAAAACTTTAGCAAAATTCAATCTAAACATTCTACTAACAAATCAAATAGTAATTTCATTTGACGTCTAGTGGAAAAGAAAAAGGTCCGAGTGTACTTTGAAATCAAAACGAGACCAAAATAAATCATGTAAAGCATTTTAATTTGGGCTCGTAATGTTTTGGACATTTATACAACGAAAGGGCAAATTTTAACAAGCAAAGCCATGTTAATTTTTGACTTGGATATCCTTTATAATTGTCAGTTATTATTTAAATATATTTTTTGCTAACTTTGTTTATTTTACGACTTCATCATCATACTTCATCATCAGCTCATTAAACGTCCCACCGAGGGCACGAGCCTACCCGTATAGGGTGATTAGGCCATAGTCGTCCACGCGGGCCCAGTGCGGATTGGACGACTTCACGCACAGCCTTCTTCGCAGGCGTGCATGAAGGTTTCCTCACGATGTTCTCCTTCACCGTAAGAGTATTTTACTACAAAAATTACGAAATATTTCCAGAAGCTGACGCTGAAAGTTAAAGTGTTCTTTGGATGTTTGATTCGGTTTTCCTTATATTAAATGATACAACATAAAAGCAACGAATCTATGGGTTTTACCTTTTCCTTCTTTTTAAAGATCGGTCTTTTAAAAGGGCAAATTGCTATAAGAAAAGAAACAACGTCAAACGCTATTTCTCTTTCCGTCTCTTTTTTTTAAGGGTCGCACTTCGAATACAGAGTGTCCATGGGTCGAGGAACTCAATAAACCGACATTCGACATTCCACCAGCGCGAGTCCCCATAGGTTCCCTCAGTCCCTATTCGCATAACCGGCGTGTGCCGGACCGCTTCTCTCTCCAAACATATACTAGGTTGCCTACCCCCCCCCCCCAAAGCGCTATACCGAGGTTCCAGTCTCGCTTTGGGACGCCCTTAGGCTCGATTTGAAGATGTTTAAGACAGAGAGCCATCTGCGCTCGTCACTTGAACGGTGAAGCTGTAAAGGCCATCTGCAGCTAACAGCAATAGTCATTCAGAATAAAAGTCCATGGGTAACACTTAACATCAGTTGAAATAGCTTTCTGTGTAATAAAAATAACTCTATAAATGTATCAAAATTCAGATGCAAACTCAATTACCTGTACCTCATTTTTTAAACAATATTAAATTGCTTCAAACTAATTTCTCGCCGCTTCAATTTTTTTCTCTTCAGACAAGATTAAACTGTTCAGTCCTTGGATATAAAGAGTTTAAATGGTGCATCTGATAACTAGTGGTTGTATTTTTTTACTTCAATGCATAGTAATTTTACTAAAAAAAACAAATATCGTAATATTATTGAAATATGTATAATGATAATAATAATAATAAGTTTAATTCATAAGTTTAGGAACACTTTTACATTTTTATACAATTTTTAGTCAACGTATCATAAAAAACAGTTCAAGAAACATTTACCTCCCGTGCTCGTCAATAAACGGTGTTTCGGCAAGGAAATTGATCCCCATCCCATTTGAATGAGCATTTTTGTCGTCCCTTTTTGTGATACGTAGTGAACAGGACGGTCTGGACGATCACCTAATGGTAAGTGATACGCCTAACCACAACAGAGCGGCATTGAAGGAGACTAACAACTGATAGACAGTTATTATCCTCCATCAATGCCGCAACAGATGTTAGGTCTCTTATACCCGGTAATTTCACTAGCTACAGTGCTCAAATCGCGAAACACAAAACTTTACTAACTTTATAATCAATACATTCTTGCCCTCCGGCCCGATGGACCGACTCGCGAAAGGTCGCTGGTGGAGTATGGATGAGAAAAGCGGGCTACTGAAATATCTGACGCCGAATTGAGGAGACCTCTTTTCAGCTGCCATAAGTTGCAAAGAAGAGAGCAGGTTGTGTCAAAAACTCTTCCTCATTTTGCTGTAATAAAAAAAACTTACATACGATCAAGGAAAACATCGTGAGAAACCTGCGCATGCCTGCGAAGAGATTCAAAGGTTGTGCGTGATCTCGGCAATCCGCACTGGGCCCGCGTGGACAACTAAGGCCATTACACCTTATACTATATACCCTATATAATGAGCTGACGATGATGAATAAAAAACTAGGTATAACATTTAATTGTAAACCGTTTTTCGTTAAAATTAAGTCAGAAAATATAAATATCCGTACTACATCTTCGTCTTAAAGATTTTTTCCCTGTCGACAAGATTACCATATTGATAAGCAGCTTTGCCAAAGGGTTGCTCCGAGATTTAAATTTTCATAATTCGTCACGTCGCCCATAACTTTACCAATCGCGTCCATTCTGATTTGCATTTGAGAAAAATAGCCTCGTTGCGGGCGATGAATTATAAACGCGGGGAAGATGGCTGTTGACGGGGATTTTGTTATTTCGTTCAAATATTAATTTAGAGAGTTGTGTAGATATTTAAGGCGGACTGACGGTTGTAACACAGTTTAATAAAAAAAAAACATTTATTCACTTATATTTGCAACGTACATTACATTACTGGGGTCTTCTGATACAGGCTTTTTTTACTTAAAAGGGGACTCCAATCACTATGTTGTTTGTTGGCCGCAGATGGCCTTTACAGCTTCACCGGGCAAGTGGCGAGCGCAGATGGCTCTCAGCCTTAAAATTTACACAACGAGCCTAAGGGCGTCCCCGAACGGGACTCGAACCTCGGCGTAACGCCCTAAGCCGAGGTTCGAGTCGACGTCGACGTCGACGCCCTTAGGCTCGTTGTGTAAATTTTAAGGCTGAGAGCCATCTGCGCTCGCCACTTGCCCGGTGAAGCTGTAAAGGCCATCTGCAGCCAACAGCAGTAGTCAGTTCGAAAAAAAAAAAAACTATGTTGTTATTGTAAGCTCTTGTACCGAAATAAACTTATTATTATTATTACAATAATAATGTTGTGAGAGTGTTATCATTATCAGCTCATTAAGCGTCGCCACCGAGGGGCTCGAGCCTACATAGATAGGGTGATTAGGCCTTACTCGTCCACGTGGGCCTAGTGCGGGTTGGACGAATTCACGCACAACCTTTGAATCTCTTCGCAGGCGTGCGCAGGTTTCCTCACGATGTTTTCCTTCACCGTAAGAGCGTCGGTTAACGTGCATATATTTTTCGAAATATTTCGAGAAATTCGAAAATACATTGGTACGTGGCGGTATTTGAACCTCAGCCTTTACAGTAAGAGGGCGACAATTCACACCATTGAGCCACCGACGCTCTTGGATGGATAAAATAATTCCATTTTCAGAAATTCAGTGCTCATTTAATTATTTGTAAGAAATAACAACAGAAAACATATATGGTACCTATTAAACTAAAGATATTTCGTATGCTTGCTCGAAAATGACTGCCCTACGTCCCAACGATGTAAGTTTCTACTGCCCACACCTCAGCATTTAGTTATAAGGGACATCGAAAGTCCCAGGGTGCGCTCGTAAACTTGTCTCACGAAGTCCTGTAAATTGGGGTCATCCTACTGGGACTGTCCGGTGTTTACAAACGTTGGTACAATGCAGTTGGGATCTTTGGGCTTGTTTAGGGTTTGTATGAATTTATATGAAAAAAGACATTGATCTGTATGTAGTACAAAATAAACAAAGTAGCTTTCTCTGACTCTATATGATTAACACCGAAAGAAAACACGTACGATTTATAGAAACCTTTGATATGAAACTAAGGCTACACTATACTAAATATGTTTTTTTATAAACCCAACATTTAATATAGTTGTAGTACAAATTCATAAACATTGCATACTGACTACAAAGGCGTGACGTCATAATTAAGTAGCCATTTTTATGAAGCTGTTTTGGGAAAGTCCATTAATGTGTTTAAGAATTGTGATAACTATGTGAGTTTAAATGTTAACGGAGTCATAATTTTACCAATATTTCTATTATCAAGAGATCGATCGATACCACAACATATAAATATATAATTTAATATCCAATGACATTCACACAGCGCCATCTAGCCCCAAGTTAAGCGTGAAGCCTGCATTATGGGTACTAAACAACAGATAAACATACGTAATTATTGTTTTTGTAAATACATACATATTATGCATAGAAAACACCTAGACCATTACAAACAGACATGTTCATGCCCACAAATGTTTGTACTGCCCGGAGATCGAACCCGGAACCCTAGGTATTGCAGCCGACGTCTCAACTAAACCGCACCACCAAACATGTTGTCGAATATACCACAGATAACGATACAAGAAAAATAATTTTCAGTATCCCTTTTAGTATTATTATACAATAACAAATGTCAGAATAAACATTCAAACAAAATAACATTTTCTTTCATAGAATTATCAAGAGATCCCATCTCATAGTATTTACCCTAGCACGGGGATCGATAGGTGTTCCTTCCCCATATTGTCTAAGCAAGAGTCGAACTGCACTCGAGTGCTATCCCTCGGAGGGTAGAGAAAAGCTTTTAATCCGATCTGAGACAAGATTGATGGAAGTGTAGGAGGGACGTGTCCTCCTACATAACGAGATAGTTTAGAAAAAGCCGTTGATTTTAACGCATCTTTATTTTTGGTACAAAAACGTTCTATTTATGTAGAAGCGTTGGTGTTCTATTAAAGTTATTGGGTGTTATACCTAGGGGTTAAATTAGTTGAAACTAACTTGGTTGCTTGTTTTTTGATGTAGTAGTAGTAGTAAAACACTTTATTGCTCACAAGTACACAAAAAATAAAATAAAAAAACAGTAAAATTGACAATACTGTGGGCAAAGGCGGCCTTATCGCTGCAAGCGATCTCTTCCAGGCAACCTTTGGGTAAGGAACAAAGCCGGAAAATAGAGGTAGTGCACAAGCAAAACTGAACAAGACTGAGATGTCTGATGACTGAGATGTATTGATGAAGATAATAATAATTGATCATCAATAAAATATGCTGAAAAATACTAAGCAAAGAAATGTCACACATACTTTTAATGCCTCAAGTCATAAATAAATGACTATAAATGTGATCCGTTGTTAAGTATAAAAGCTCCTTGCTAAATTATTTTGTACTTAACTATTTTTGCTTTATTTAGGCCTTGATTGCGTTGTATGCATATTTATATGGTAATAGATATGTGTGAAGAAATAAACTTTCTAAAGTAATTCTTAAAACGAAAACATTTTATCAATAAAACGGTACCTCGTATTTTGTTTTATAGTGGTGTTTAATTTTATTTTGTTATCAACTAACACAGAAATAGTTTTTTTGTTTGTTGCCACCGTAATAACATTATATGGATGTGAATCTGAAAAAATAAAAATAATACTTTTTTAAATTTTTTTTAAAGGAAATATGTAATTTGTACTTTCATGTAAAACAAGAAAGTTTCCATACAATAACGTCTCAACTATGCTCTTGTGAATTTATGATTAACTTTAAAGGTCAATAGTTGGCTTAACTATCACTATAATTGGCTTATAACCCACCCGTGTTACACATCCATTAATTTACTCAAAGGAAGTACCATTGAATTCGTTTAAGTGCAAAATCAGGAGTGGTTTAGTTCAAAAGTGATTTGTGGCGGGAAACGGTCCTCTCTGCCCTTACTCCCTTGGCCCTTCGTTTGGCTCGTTCCTAACGATTTATGTGTTAGTTAATTGTCTGTTACTTTCTCGGCTTAATTCGGATAGGAAACGCCGTTTCCGATGACTGGAGCGATCTGAAGAGTTTACGTTAGTAGTATTGCAAATGGCGGATGAGGACAAGATGGCGTAGCTAACTGGTATGATGGTGGAGACGTCGGCTACTACACCACGGGTTCCGGGTTCGATCCCCGGGCATTACAAACATTTGTCTGCAAGAGCATGTCTATTTTCAATGGTCTGGGTGTTTTTATGTAAAATATTACGTACTTACAAAAAAATTATTTTAAAATGTATATCAGTTATTAGGTACCATTACTCCTCGCTTAATTTGGGGCTAGATGGCGCTGTGTAAATGTCAGTGGATATTTAATATTATCATCATTGGGAAAGTAATGGAAGAAACAAATTATGTTTAAATAATAATTTTTAAATGAGCGTTCATCGTTAGAGAAAAAGACAAGATCACAAATATATCAGACCATGTCACCCATAGATTTAGAATTGTAGCGAGCGCTTTATATTCTAATTATTTTGAATCCTATATATATGACACCCCCACCAAAACAGCCTCTAAATTTGACCAAACCTATAATGGCTGCTAACGTCGCCACTATTTCCAAAAACAAAAGCTCAAACAATGTAAATAAAATAAAGACGTTAAGAGCTTAAGTTATGTCCAAATGGCTTCGTCTAAGGAACGTTATAGCCAACAATGAAATATGGGGGGCGTTTACACCGTCACCTGATTTGAAATAAATTTTGTTAGGCTTAATAGTGTTATGGTTCAGGAACCAGATAGCCAATCGATTATCTAGGTCAGAAATGTAGACTGTAGTAGGTTTGTTTATTATTTTTTTCGGATTGACCTATCGCTGTGTGCCCCTGGTTGCCTTCACAGTTTCACCGGACAATTGGCGAGCGCAGATGGCTCAGCTTAAAAATATATGCAACGTGCAAAATGCAACTAATAATAACAATAATAAAATTCTTTATTTCAGACAATATTGGTTAGTTCGGTTAAATAAAAACCTAAACATAATTTAAGGGTGTCCCAGAGTGAAGACGGGAACCTCAACTTAGTTGCTAGATGACCTAGTATAAGCTTGGGGTGAAAAGCGACCGGACACGTACTGGTAACGCGAATAGACGGAATCTCGATCTTGTGCTGAAGTAGATACCACCGCAGTGCCAGATAAACGTCCCGTAATATAAGAGTGTTCGGCAGTTCTGTGTACCGGATATGAGAGACCTAACACTTGTCGTCTCGTGTGACGAGCGCAGGGCAGTGTTGACGGAAAAGTAATGCCTACTTATTAATATTTCCTTCAATACTTCATTTGTCATGGTCAGGCGTATCACTTACCAATGTATGCGAAAACTGGCCGTCCCGTTCATTGATTGTCAATAAAAAAATGATTGTTTTTGTAAGAATCAATTTACCTATATAAGTATAAAAGATGAACAAATAGTGTACAGCCCCGATAAGTACCATTGATTATTATTTTAAAAATCATATAAATTATATAGTACATAATAAATAAGTCACCAAACAAAATACCTCTAATTGCAAACAACCACCGAAAATATTTGACAACTACTGAACTTATACTTTCTATACGAACTTTAACGTTTGCTTTGAAACATATTTTAATTAGATTTGGACATTGATGTGGGTCTTACAATGGATATTGTACTTAAGTAATAATTTTGATTAAAGTTATTGTAAGACTGTTTTTGTCCCAATTAAAGAGAAAAGCGTCGGTGGCTCAATGGCGTGGACTGTCGCCTTTCTACCGGTAGGGCTGAGGTTCAAATCCCGACATGTGTTTCGAATTTTCGAAAATATATGTACGTTATCTGACGCTCTTACGGTGAAGGAAAACATCGTGAGGAAACCCTCATGCACGCCTGCGAAGAGATTCGAACATTGTGTGATTCGTCCAATCCTGGGCCCGCGTGGACGACTAAGGCCTAATCACCGTAACGGGTAGGCTTGAGCCCCTCGGTGGGGACGTTTAATGAGCTGATGATAAAGAGAAAAAAAAACCAAAGAAATTATATTAAATGTATGATATACCTACTCAATCACAAACTCCGGCACAAACAAAAGAAACAAGTAAATAAAAAGAAAGTTCCAGATAAATAATGTTCAATGAACACAAAACATAATCAAGGACACTCTATCTCCCCTTTATGGGTATAATCAAATAAAATTACCACTATGGTGTAATGTAGGCCTACGGGTGGTTAGGGCATTATCGCCGACAAAACGCTGCGATTTTCCTCCCCTTTCGAGGGGCACATATCTTTGCCAAGTAAGCGATTTTGGTTATATGCAGTGTACATTACTTTGCGTGTTCTCGAACTGTTATATTTTGTGGGAAGATATTTGAAAATGAAAAATGAAAATGAAAAGTGTTTATTCAGTTTAGGTCCTTATAGAACACTTATGAATGTCAAATGAAGCTACCACTGGTTCGGGAGGTAGTTTTCCACTGAGAAGAAACCAGCAAGAAACTCAGTAGTTACTCTTTTCAAAAAAATTGTGTTGAATACAGATTCATTTGTAATCAAAATAATTATATATATATTTGATGTTTAGATATTGCATTTTAAAACATTCTTAAATATGTAACAATATTTACTTCGGCTATGATGAAGGAAAACATCGTGAGGAAACCTTCACGCACGCCTGCGAAGAGATATAAAGGTTGTGCGTGAAGTCGTCCAATCCGCACTGCGCCCGCGTGGACGACTAAGGCCTAATTGCCTTATACGGGTAGGCTCGTGCCCCTCGATTGGGACGTTTAATGAGCTGATGATGATGATGATTTAAGTTTAGAAGATTAAGCAAAGTCCATAGTCATGTACATAGTTTAGGAAGCACTCATGACCGTCAAATAACATTTAATATCGATTTGGAATATATATTTCAATTTTGCCGGATTATCTATACCTACGTAAATCTCGAATGAAATTAAAGCATTTATCTGCAAGAAAACACAAATGAATAAATAATATCCACTGACATTCACACAGCGCCATCTAGTCCCAAACTAAGCATAAAGTCTGTAATATGGGTTCTAAACAACGGATAAACATATATATATATACATTGTTTTTCGTAAATCCATACATATTATATATAGACCAATACAAATAGTTTATGCTAACAGATGTTTGTACTGTCCGGGGATGGGTCGTCAAATGATATATTTTACATTGACAATTCGTCAAATATTCGTCATGCACGTATTTCTTTGAATTCTGGTCTTCTCCTTGTCTAGTAGGAAATCAAATTCAATCAATCAATCAGCCCATTATCGTCCATTGCTGAACACAGGCCTCCCCCAATGAGCGCCAACCATCTCGGTCCTGAGCAGTTAAATTCATTACAGGCCGGCAACGCATTTCTTTGCCCCTGGCATTACAAGTGTACATGGGCGACGGCGTCGTTTGCCAGCCGATGAGACGTCTGCTCGTATGCCCGCTATCACAA
>PQWD01011315.1:0-59052 GCA_019425675.1 Leucinodes orbonalis
CTGTAGATAATAACTAACCCCTAACATCCCAACTATATACTTTTTAAATTAGAAAACATGTTAGTCCTTATATATATATATATATATAATATATATAATATATATATATATATAAAATTAATGCTACCGAAAATGGTGGCATTTAGCTGATGCCAAGACAGTTTTGTCAAGGCGCTGAATTGCAGTGGAACCATAGAAGAATATATATGAAAATGAAATAATAGTAACGCATATAACAATAATAATGACAGTTGTTACAAAATATCTAGTAAATGTTATTCAACACCATTACTATAATATAAATTGATTTTAATAGTAATTAGTTAAATACAAAATATTCTTATACATATTGTTGTAGCAAAAAATCCGTCATCTTAAAAATACTCAGATATGTAAAAAATCTACACAAACGAAAACCAAAGACATTTTGATATGGCATCGACTCGGCGAGGCCCATGTCCCAGTATTTTACAATACTGAGGTAATAAAATAACAACACAAATAATAACGTAGGTACTCGCAGAAAATCTATCCATTAAGGGTATTTCATATTAACTGACTATTTTTCGGCTACTCACTTAATATTATTTTAAATGAAATACCAAACTTACCTTTTTAGAACAGAAACATAGGAATTTAGTGCCGTCCTTTCTAGAGTAGAATATTTGCTTAGCCTCATATTGCGACGCGCTCGAACCTTTTAACTTTTACTTCTCTAAATACCTGAAATGTAAAAGCAAATTTTAGATCGAAACTCAAACGATTCTTTTTAATTCTAAAGTATCGAACCAAAAACCCTTAGTGTAGTAGCAACATCTAAACAATAACACCAAATTGTCGTAGTAACTTAGTTGCACTCTGAGACCATCACGGAAACTAAAGAGAACATAAAACTAATGTTTTTTTGGGACCAGTTATCTCCAAAAATCTTGATCATATAATGAGTAATCATGTTATACTTACATGGCTCATAAGGATCTTCTTAAAGTCGACGTGGTAAATGTGACGCGGGCGTGAAGGAACGACATGAAGTGGTAGAATATCTCCGTGTGCTCCTTCTTGCCGGAGAAGCCCACCACGAGCCCACGTCGAGGGCAAACTTCTGGATCAGCGCGCCAGTATCTCAGTGCAGTTGTAATACACTTGGAACCGACATAGTATCATTAAAAAATATTAAAAATATTAATTATAATTAAAATATAATTATTTCCACTTCATACACCAACATCTGGGGCACGGCAGTGCCCCGCCAAGTCGAGCGCGAAGCAAACACTGCCGTACCATCCTTTACAGGATCCATTTCGCCGCATTTTCAGGCCCCGATTTGAAACCTTTGGATAATACCAGAGAGCTGAAATTTTCGTCATCTAGTAAGATATAATAACTTACTTTAAATCCAAAATTTCAAGTCTGTAGGTCATTTAGTTCCGACGTTAAGCGAAAGCAAAGTTGCGAAATTTTCGACAGACACTCACTCACTCACTCATGATCATCAAAATAGAACTAGTACTTCCCATTAACTCAGAAAGCTGAAATTCGGTACAGAGTTAGGGTTTAATGGCTACATAAAGGGAAAACTATGAAAACTTCGAAAATCGAAGATCTGGAGTACCTGGTGACCCTGCTTAGATAACAAAATCATCAAAATAGAACTAGTACTTCCCATTAACTCACAGAGCTGAAATTTGGTACAGAGTCAGGGTTTAATGGTTACATAAAGGGAAAACTATAATAACTTGGATAATCGAAGATCTGGAGTACCTGGTGACCCTGCTTAGATAACAAAAGAGCCCAGCCAAACTATAAGAGATTGACATACCGCCTTTAAACAATATATATTTAACATGGGGCCGCTTCATCCGATGTCAAAAATCGGGGGCACGGTAGTGCCCCGCCAAGTCGAGCGCGCTAGACCAATACAAACAGACATGTTGGTGCACACAAATATTTGTAGGTACTGCCCGGGATCGAACCCGGAACCCTTGGTGTAGTAGCCGACGTTTCAACCATTACACCCAATGGGTCGTCTAATATTCCTTTCAAGTTTCTACAAAAGAAGTAAAATCCCACCAAAAACATTCTGTAAAAAATCTAGCCAAGTCTCGATGGAGCTGCTTGATTATCTCTAAAAAGTAATGAAATCAAGACAAAGACGTGCCAAGTCTAAGGTTCCTTACTGCAATTAATTAATTATTATGGTTAATGTTGTGTGACTTGGCCGTTGAACATTCTTTATACGTTAGTGGCTTTATCAAGCCTACAATCGATGGGCTATTGAATCACCGTTTCCAAGTGGCAAATTTGTACCGTCAATGGTAGCGGTTCTGGCGACAGATTGTGCAATGTGTCATGAAGCACCTAGTTTTGTATCCTTGTGTACTCTTCAACGGCCAAGTCACACAACATCAACCATAATAATTAATTAATTGCAGTAAGGAACCTTAGACTTGGCACGTCTTTGTCTTGATTTCATTACTTTTAGAGATAATCAAGCAGCTCCATCGAGACTTGGCTAGATTTTTTACAGAATGTTTTTGGTGGATACAATTATACAAAAAAAAGTAAGTAGTAAGTAGGGTTTCTTAGTCATCATCAGCTCAATTACGTCCCACCGAGGCATGAGCCTACCTGTATAGGGTGCCTTAGTCTTCCACCGGCCTAGTGCGATTGGCCAGCTTCGCGCACAACCTTAATCTATTTGAAGCGTGCGCAAGTTTCTCCAGATGTTTCCAGATTTCGAAATATTATGTCGGATAACGTACATATAATTAAGAAAATTCAAAAATGCATTGTTACGGCGGGATTTGAACTTGCACCTTATCAGATTCAATTGGAAGGCCACACCTACAAGCCACCGATACTGTTTAGTAAATCTAATTTAAATAAATACAATCAGTAAATGTCAACGAACATTCACAAAGCCCATCTAGCCCCAAATATAAAAAGGAGCTTGTCCACGGGTTGTAAAATAAATAAAATGTTAACTATATATTTCATATATTAATTGATAGTAATTAATTTTAATAATATATTGGGTAGATATTATTTATAGTCGTACATTTCATATTATATAGGGTTTAATAACATACCTTGACATCGCTGACGTAGTGAAGAACTAGTTTATCATTATCTACTGCCGATGCCCAGTCTAATACATCACTGGGATGCTCCTGAAACAAAATAGTGATGTACTTATTTCATATTCATATTCATTTATTCACTCATATTTGTTTCATAGTCGTTCTTTCATTTCGACATGCGTAAATCAGTGCTCAAAGTATATGAACAGATTTGAAGAAAACTTAGTTATCCTCATAGACATGCCTGGATGCAGTATGTCGTTCGTTAAGTGATTTTCCAAAGACAACAGTAGGCTTTTATTTTATATTAAGCATTAAACATACCATAACAAATCAAGGATTTGTTAATATGGTTAATACACAATTATAGACCGAAGAAAATATATTTCCTTGGTGGACGGACAGGACGCTCACCTGATGGTATGTGATACGCCTGACCATGACAGAGCGGCATTGAAGGAGACCAACAACTGATAAACAGTTATTGTTCTACATAATGCCGCACTGCGCCGTCACCCGAGACAACAGATGTTTTAGGTGTCTTGTACCCGGTAATTCACTAGCTACAGTGCCCTCATCTTGAAACACAAAAGTGCATAACACCCTTTTTAACGGACGATATCTGAACGCGTTGGTCCCTGCCTAGACGACACAGTATCAAGTCTACCACCAAGTAAGTGGATTCATTTTCTTAGTCTAGATTTTAAGAGTTTAAATGCGGCTCACCGGTATAAGAGTCTCCCAATTCTCCTCGGCCGGATTTTCTAGATCGATCTTGATCAACCTGTAGTTTGGGGCGTTTTTGTTCGTGCGGAATATACATACTGGCCCCTCGTTAGTGATGTACTGAATAAAAAAATAGACAAATTATTGATTAAAAATTCAAATACATTAATGCAAAAAAATGTATAAAATGTATCATTATCTATTATTATTCTTCTATTATTATTATTATTTCTTCTTATATTCTTCTATTATATTAATTATATTTTACTTCTATTATTCTATTATTTTAGTTTACATATCAATATAATTTTTTATGTTCAAATATGAAAGTAATTGTATTACAGATCTTTGATTTTGGCAAAACACTGTTCAAGGCTATTCGGATAGTATGACTTGTATCCATACAAGACATATCAGCATTTGACCTGTAGTCCCTTTTTAGGGTTTATTAGCATATAATGGCTGTTTACACTGTCATTTTATTAAAAAAAGGGATGAAGTTATAAAAGAAAATAACCTCATAGTCAGCCTCAAAATTGTGCACAATCTGCGTAAGGGGCAGAATGCCCGAAATATTGCTGTGTTGGCTGAGGTCCGCGAAAAACAGCAGGTTATCCCGGCAATCCTTCACCGGGGAAACGATCAGATATCGCCCGCAGTCGGTCACCTCTGCACGTGGAAATAAAAATAATTCTACAAAACTAATACAATTGAGTCTTAGTTTATATTAATGTACTAACAGTGAAATAAATAATAATAAATATCCACTGACATCGAACCCGGAACCCTTGGTGTTGAAGCCGACCTTCAACCGCAACACTAAATGGGTCGTCTAAAAAGAAAGAAGGTATCTTTAATTGAATTCGAAACAAGAAGACTGGCAACCCTTTAATTAACGCAAGTACAGAGTCATCAGTGGTGAAAACTATAATGATTAGCTTTGTATACCAAAGGATATTGTCGTGGCAGTAGTAGTATATATTACGAGACTTTATTATAGCCTGCGTAGGCTGAATATAAAATATGCATCATTTCGTAAAAAACGTGCAAGTCTTAACCATTAAGGGTAACGATAAATTGCGTGGTCTGTCTAAGGTCTTGAAGTGTAAATTTTTATTTTATAAGAATAATTAGGTATATAACATATATATTGCAACCAGATACAATTTCAACTATAATTATACGTTTCTAAAGCTTTTTTTTCGAACTGACTACTGCTGTTGGCATTATGTAAAGACTATCTAATTTCAGCAAAATTACGAACAAACGAATCTAGTGCATATAGTATCTACTTATAATACATAACAAGACATACGCGCGTTTGTCTTGCCAATGTATGCGTGGGATGTCACTGTTAAGAAAAATACAATTTATATATAATTTATTTATATTTTTAAACATTACTTTTCTCCATCCTAAGGTTGCCTGAAGAAATTGCCCTGTCGATAAGCCCATTGTACCTACTTATATTTTTGTTTTTTGTTGCGTTGAGTGCAATAAAATTATATAATAATATACAGATCCTCTTCAGGTCCCAAAGCATTACCATTTATGTACAACCAGCTGTTCCTTGCGTGTTAGCCGCGTTAACATATTCCCGCAGTAAAAAATTACCTACAATCGCTCGTTAAGACACGCTTAAACGCAAAACACGTTAAACAATGCTTTATTTTCCAAAATACAAAGTATTGTCTAAAACAAAGTAGCTATTCTTTTCCTTATTACATCAGTTACCTGCCAAAAAAGTTCTTCCAAATTCATTTAGCCGTTTTAGAGATTACCCGAAAGAGCAATCATTTTTTTTTAAATTGTTATCTTGGCATGTACAGCGTGGTGAGTTACGGCCCAATAGTTTGCTATGTGGTGATGCTAGCGTCCTGCAGTAGGGACGATAAAGTTAAAACTTATAAGAACTCACATCCTCCACAGTGGTTCTTCGGGAATTCGACTACAATGACGTCCTCAGACTGCGGCGTGTTTAGCCGATAGCACAGTTTCTGTCGCGGTTCACTCAGTTTCCGAACCGTCCGTCTTGCCAGTTGTTCGGGATACCGCTGTAAAGGGAAAACACATATCTTGATAGTCTGTACTTAAAACATTTGCGGACATTTTATGCGAAACAACAGTCGTTTATTGTTATATCGTTCAATTACCGGGTACAAGGGACCTATCATTTGTTGTCTAGGGTGTCGGGCGTAGTGCTGCTTTGATGGAGAATAATAACTGTTAAGAGCGTCGGTGGCTCAGTGGTGTGGACTGTCGCCTTCCTACCAGAGGGCTGAGGTTCAAATCCCGACACGTAGCAATGTGTTTTCGAATTTTCGAAAATATATGTACGTTATCCGACGCTCTTACGGTGAAGGAAAACATCGTGAGGAAACCTTCATGCACGCCTAAGAAGAGATTCGAAGGTTGTGTGTGAAGTGCGGATTGGAGCACTGGGCCCGCGTGGACGACTAAGGCCTAATCACCCTACACGGGTAGGCTCGTGCCCCTCGGTGGGGACGTTTAATGAGCTGATGATGATGAATAACTGTTTATCTATTGTAATTGTTTGTATAATAATTGATGGTTTCAATCAATGCCGCTCTGTCATGGTCAGGCGTATCGCTTACCATCAGGTGAGCGTCCTGAACACTTTGTAACATAAGAAAGAATGTTCGCCAATGTGTTAACAGTTAGGCTGTTTTCAAAACAAAAAACTATTCCTTTCCTCGCTAAACAACCAAACTGTTAACACATTGTGACAAAATATAAAAAAAATGTGTTTTCTTTCAAACACGCTGTCAAGGTGTTTAATCAATATATTGTTGTTGTTATGTTGGTTTTATGTAGATTTAAAAAACCTTAATACGTATATGTTATTTAGTTTCAATATCAGACTTTATTGAAAAGACAATTTTTATATGTAAAAATTTAACTGGTCTTAACAGCATAGCAGTTGTTAGCATATTTCACGGTAACAATATTTGGCTGATCAGTAATTATATGTTACCCTTTTGTCAATAGCTTTATACTTACAGAATAAAATAATCCCTTGTTGTCCTTAGTCCATGACATCGATGCGAATTTAACTTTTTCTAACACTTCTGGGTAATCTTTACCTGTAACAATGAGATCAGTTTTTATTATTTATATTTGACGACCCATCTGGTGTAATGGTTGAGATGTCGTCTGTTACACCAAGGGTTTCGGGTTCGATCCCCGTACATTACAAACTGTGCATGAACATGTCTGTTTGTATGGATCTGGGTGTTATGTATGTATAATATGTAAACTCGGAAATTCCCGCTCATAAATTTTTAACTTATTCAGCAATATATTAGTAGTAAATAAAAATATCTACTTCAGGTCGTTGAGCCAACGCAGTAAGTAGTACCTATGGCTGTGATAATAATCACGAATTTCCCAGTCAGAAACCTTACTAATCTTAACCCGCCGCAATCATCCGATGCCTATTAGTAGTTGCCAGAGCTTAGTACGCTTCTAGGCAGAATGCACCCATTTCCACACACTAGGTATCACGGGACGGTCCTCTGTGCAGAGCGTGCATGAAGGAGGCGGAAACGGTGGCGCATGTGCTTTTTAGGTGCATAGGTGTAGCCCAGATCCGCAGGGAGACTATCGGCTCACCGGTAACAGTTGCGGATGCCCTGTAAGGACCGGGAAGACTAATCTGCTTTTGGAGTGAGGAAGGCTGGCTGGAGTGATCAGAAGGCCGCTATGGCTTACGTACAATGGTCCATTGCACGGACTAAGTGTGGAAAACAACCCTAATAACACATATATGTACCCAGATGGAGTACATGAGGTCGGCTTTTATCTTTAACTTGTAATGCTGTGACCTCTATCATCCCATAATGTAAGACGATGACATTGCAGTTGATTTCTGCAAGTATTTTTCATAAACAGCCATTCATAAGTCGATGCACTAAACAATTATTCACAGATCAATTGGTTACGGAGTTAAGCATTTTATTAAAATAATATAAACCTTGGAAAATAAGAAATCACAACGGCATTGTAACTTACTTATTTACACTTATTCAATTTATTACGGCAATTATTAATGCAGCCGATCAATTAATTTGTCAAACGAAACAACAAACGAGTTGGAGCAAATGACATGACTAATTGTATATTCATTGCATATTATTTTGTATAGCTTACATATAAACATTTTATTGAATCATGAGATGCTTGCTATTCTGATACTTACTAATAATAAAATAGTTTTAATGTATGTAAAGACACATGTGATTATCAGCATTGATCTGCGCTGTTAATAGCATGGTTTTTATTTATATAGTTAAATTATTAATATATATATATATATATGTGTATTTATTACAGATACAAAAGAAAATATGTAACTTGTATGTGTATAAATGGTGTAAATAATATGTTTGCTACTTATCCTTCCTAAAATAAGTATTATCGCGTCTCGAGATAATAGTCCTATATTATACATGTTCAGATATTTTTACCTGTGTAGACTATATAAAAATGACGAAACTATTAATGCTATTATAAGAGGCCCCATTTGACATTACAGCTTAGATGAGATGACATTCAAAGTCAATTGTAAAATGCCATATTTTGACATAATTGCAACAAAAACATTGTGAATTGTACAATATTTTGTTGTTTTGTTATAAGATTACAATGAAATATAAATGGGGCCTATTAAACTATCATAAGAGAGTCAATGGCTTATTAGTGTGGACTGTGCCGTCCGAGCCAAAGGGGGATCGAATGTTTTAGATACATGTTTTTTATTTTGAAAATATTTGTTCGATATTCTGTCGCACTTACGATAAAGAAAAACACCGTGAAGGTCTCACTCGCACGCCTACAAAGTCGGCCAATCCGCACTGGGCTCGCGTGGACGACTAAGGCCTTTACACCCTATACGGGTAAGCTCGTGCCCCTCGGTGGGAACGTTTAAATGAGCTGATTATGATGACTTTAATATTACTTAGCATTTTAGTACCATAAAAGAAGAAATGATATTATAGTAATATTGTATTAACACTCCGCCAATGAGGATAGTCACAATAGATTTTCTATTGTGCCTGGATACCCGGCGTTCAATGCGTTAAGTAATGGCGGTATCCCCCTGATGATAATAACCAACTTCAGTCATACCTGTGGCAACATCCTTGAGATGTATCGTGATCCAATCGGAACCGCTGGCCGATAGTCCGTACGCGAAGGTGGCGCCGTCCTCCGTGAACCGGCTGCCAGAGAGCGCCACCGTGCCGTCCTCCGACAGCGTGTTCGGGTCGAGGAACACGCGCGCCTCGCCCTCCAGGCTGTCTTGCACGTACAGCACACTGCGCAAAACCACACGCTTTCTTGAATCATGTACTTTGACAGCATGTCAATCATATCCCACTAAAAACATTTCATGTAAAATGTTGCCAAGACGACCACCTAAGGTTTTCGCTGTGAAAAAGATACCAGATCCCATATACTACCGACCCTTTCTTAACAAATTCTACAAATCAGTAAATATGTACTGTTTCACTGTTTTGCTACCGTCGTGGAGATGATGCAAAAATTTTGTTTTCGGTCTAAAGTAACTGACTAATGAAGTCTCCTGTCCTCACAATTAGCAAATCTACATTGGAACGGCAATACGAAGGTTTAAAAAGAGCTTACAACTTATTTCATTATCATAGCTTTTGGGGTTCTACAGTTTGATTATATATTTGCCATCTTTACGATAAGAATAAGTTTCAGTTTTACCAGTCATAATCCCAATTAGTGGATGCTCTGGTAAAAAGCTGGACTATAGTAAAATCATAATTTTATCTTTCTTACAAAGTTATCAGACCTCGTGCACACAAGGTTAATGGTGTAAATAAAAACAAATAACCAATTCATTTCACGTTAAACCTTTGACGGCATAGAAACAATGACAGTGCATTTAAATTGAAAAGGCACCTCACGTGTACCACCTTTGGCGTGGATACTGTTCAACCCGCATAAACTACGCGATGATTATCAATTTCTTTATGAGCAAATTCGATGACGAAGCTACTTTTTCCATTCGATTATAAAATATAAAATCATAATTAATTTTAACCAGCAGTTATGTTCTTGCAATACGTGTTCTGTCTTTCAGTTGAAGTCTTAAACTATATAGGCTAAACTGAAATAATTTTGAGTGCTTTATCATGTGGTTAATATTTACCACAGACATCAGAATATACATTAGACTGGACAAGCCGCCAAGTTTATAGGCAGTCCCAGTGTCGCAATTTCTTTTCAGTTCTTAAGTTATTATATTTCTTGGTAAATTTACTGATTCATTGCGATGATGTCATGTTACAATTGCACAGGATGGCATTTTAGAAAAAAACGGTAATTTCTTCTAATATTCGTGCGTCTTGACTCGTGTCACAGAGAGTAAACTGGTAGCCAGTGTATGCTCGTTGAGCTTACAGTTGTCGCACTTTAAACGCGGCTTGTCCCATCTCCTGTATTGGGAAATCTGTGATATTTACGTAAAAGGAACAAAATAAGTAATAACATAAAAATTTATTACAGCCAAAGCAATATGCAAATCTTCCTGAGGGTGCCGTCAAAGTCAGCTTTGGGACAAAACATTCAACCTAAAACGAATGGCAGCGCTCTCTCCTTCATCTTTATCTAATTTAAAGGCAGATACAGGATACTCACTCATTCACCCTAACCTAATTTATGGGCAGGTACTGCTATTTTCTACCCGTCTGCCAAGCGTGGAGAGTATAGCAACCCACTCACAATCGATAAGGAGGTCCTGAGTCCAGTAGTAAACTGTTAAGAGCTGATGAATAAGTTTGGTTAAAGTAAAAGTAAGTATACACTTACATAGGGCAAGAGCTTTTAGAGTCCAGCTGACTCTAAAAGCTCATGTTTAATTTTGTCAGAAGCATAATAATAAGATGTGATGGCAATTAAGTAGGGCACAAAAGTTTCAAATTAAATGCAATTTATTTAACCATTATATAGGCTATTTGTCGTAAATCGAAGAGATATTTATCATTTTAAAATACTGGGTATGTTAGTAATATATATACTAACACAGTGTAAGTACGATGATTGCGCTGCGCGCACATTTATGTTCTCGTAATAGTACTGGTTTCCACGGAAGAACATTGTAGAGTTGATTGGTAGGCACCTGTACATTATGCTGAGTGGCGACCATTTTAGTGTCATTGTTTTGCTGTATAACTTTAAATTATTAGACTGAGTACTCATTTCTGCCTACGATTTCACAGTACCTAAAGTTGGCGTCCAAACGCTTCTTCGACTCTGCAATAGCGCATTCAAACCCGCTCATTGTCTCCTCTGCTGATTATTCAACAACAGCAGCTAATAATACTTTAACTCGCGCGCGTAAACGTCGGCGTCCACGGGACGTGCTAGACGATCCGGACGACCCTACCACGGTCGCCGCCGCATCGGCGGCCGAAATAGCTAAAACACTAAAGTTACACTCCACAAATCGATAACCGAGATTCCGCCCCCGCCGGCGGGGCCATCGTCGCGTATCCCTGTAGGTTCGCACAGTCCCTATTCGCGTAACCGGCATGTGCCGGGCCGCTTTTCTCCCCAAACATATGTTAGGCTACCAAGCCCACCCCGCAACGCCCTAAGCCGAGGTTCGAGTCCCGTTCGGGGACGCCCTTAGGCTAGTTGTGTAAATTTTAAGGCTGAGAGCCATCTGCGCTCGCCACTTGCCCGGTGAAGCTGTAAAGGCCATCTGCGGCCAACTGCAGTAGTCAGTTCGAAAAAAAAAAAAAGAGTACTAATTTTTGTTTTGTTTTTATATGTATATGTACTGATTTAAAATACACTAAATAAACGTTTTGTTATTATTATATTAACATCTCGTTTATCTACTGAATTACATACGTGACTTAAAAAAGCTAGTCGCGTGCTGCTAATAATCACGTTTTTTTACAAATCAATTTTATGTCTAGACACGTTTTACTTGCGTCGCCGGTTCTTCGATGTTTCGTGAGATTTTACCCGATTGCAATCATTGCATTCAGCTTCTTGTACACATTTCTAATAAGTATGGATGAAATATTATAAATATAACACGGCGATCTTGGATATAAAAACAAGAATATATCAATGTTGCGAATAATTATATTTATTGTTAAAAAACGATAAGTTTGTGCGATTTTTTGGGTAGGTACTGCTAATAATACTACCACAGGGTAAAGATTCCGCACGAAAAAAACAATGTCTTGCCTTTTTTAGCGTCGGTTTCCTTACGATGTTTTCTTTCATCATCATCATAAGCTCATTATAATGTCTTTATCGTCCACGCGGGCCTAGTGCGGATTGGCCGACTTCACGCAAAACCTTTGAATCTCTTCTCAGGCGTGCGCTGGTTTTCTCACGATGTTTTCCTTCACCGTAAATTTTCCCCTTTACCTACTATACTTTTCCCCGTAACCTACACCCTTCGCGTAAATAAACAAATTTACCTATTTATGTTATGAACTAACATTATCTACATACATTTTCTGATTTCTTATTATCTAAGCTGCCGAAAAAAACACATGTAGATTAAATTACCTACCATGGAATACCTGACTGTGGCGATGATACGACTCATATTAGGATCCCAAAAACATTCACAACTTCACAAAAACAATGGTGGGCTTACTCACACATCTATATGATTGCAGAAAACTATGAGCACTCTCTTTTGATTCTGCAGGCCGGTGTTCTAAAAGAAGAAATATCTGTCGCCGCGTCGGAACGGGCACGAGTATTTGGGATAGTTAGATTAACTTGCCTTCCATCGATTACCTGACTGTCGCTATGATACGACTCATATTAGGATCCCAATAAACATTCACAACTTCACAAAAACAATGGTGGGCTTGCTCACACAATATCTATATGATTGCAAAAACCTATGAGCACTCACTTCTGATTCTGCAGGCCGGTGTTCTAAAAGTATAAATATCTGTCGCCGCGTCGGAACGGGCACGAGTATTTGGGATATTTAGATTAACTTGCCTTCCATCGATTACCTGACTGTCGCTATGATACGACTCATATTATCCCAATAAACATTCACAACTTCACAAAAACAATGGTGGGCTTGCTCACACAATATCTATATGATTGCAAAAACCTATGAGCACTCACTTCTGATTCTGCAGGCCGGTGTTCTTGAAGAAGAAGTATCTGTCGCCGCGTCGGAACGGGCACGAGTATTTGGGATAGTTCCAGAGCTCCGTGAGCCGCTCATTTATGTCCCCCTTCACCGGGCACGCGTCCAGGTACGGCCGAGTGATCTTGTTCTGTGCCTCTATAAACTCTTTGGTTTCATTCGAGTCCGGGTCCTCGAGCCAACGGTATGGATCTTTTATCTGTTGAAATAAACAATAAATGAACATCACTGACATTCACACAGCGCAATATGGCCCTGAACTAAGCATTAGCCTGTAATACGGGTACTAAGCAACGGATACTTAGGTATGGATATTTTTTTTTAAATAAATTTAGAAACACTCAGACAAAAAAAAACATGTTCATGCATATATATTTTTGTACTGTCCGGGGCTCGAACCTGGAATCCATATTTAATAGGTTATTTATATTTCAGGTTCATTGCAACCAGTCAATGAATACATTAAAAACCTGGCATAGTTGATAGTGCAATTAACGACACGTGCCTGTAGGTACATGTAAACTAAGTGGGTGATAACAATAAAAGCTGATTATACGTATAAATTAATTTACAATACATATTATGTATTGTGTCCAGATAGGTAACGATTATATCAATCAGCTTTTACAATCTTTTAGTTACATAAGTTGTTTACACAACAAAAATATCAATCTACATACGTTTGTTTGATCGGGACGCAATGTAAATAAATAAAAAGTGGCCTTCGGTACTATAATAAGGTGTTTCAACTTTTTTTTCTCTTAAGCTATAAAAGATCGGGTACAAGGTCCATTTGTGAACTTGTCCCGCATCATCGCTGCCAGAATAGCAACAACTATTTAGTAGTGATTTGGAATACTAAACAGACCATAACGGTACTTTTTAAGTAAGTATATGTAAATTTATTGTAAAAAGTAACTTCTTAATGTTATTACTCAAAGTTTGATCATATTATTCATTACATTATCGGCTCATTAAACGTCCCCACCGGGGCACGAGCCTACCCGTAAGGGTGTTTTTAAGCCTTAGATTTTCGAAGGGTCTCAATTTGGATTATCTTTTAGGGCGGCCCAAACGATGGTTTACATAATTATCATCCTGTTTGTCTACAGCTGTTCTTTAAACTTATTTCATAAAATTTGGTATGAAGTTAGCATGTCACGTTTTACTGAGGGAGAATATCTTATACCGCGTGTAAAAACGCGGGCACAGTTTTTTTTTATAAAAAACACATTCATCCAAAAACAAAATTCAAGTTATCTGTAGGTAAATTAAGATTTAATCATAATAATTATGATTTATGATCGAAGATTGAGATGATGCTCACCTGCTGCTATATAGGTAGGTACTTGTACTATACAAACACATCTGCATTTTGGCCTTTGTGACCCCTATGGGAAGATCGTGATAAATTATGCTTTCGTATGCATGCCGGTTTTTATATATATATTTTTTGGTGGATACCTTTTAACTTTTTGCCATGATTTGAATTATGAATCAATTCGTTAAACATAATGTATTTACCTTTAAGTATTTGATTTTTTGTTGGCTAAATATCATAGATGTTTTATTTGTGAGATCGAACAATGAACCCGGACATTTATTTAGAAAGAACTTAATACAAATACTGGCGTCGGCTAGATTCAAACTTTGTATCTCAAACACTCAAAATTATAATATACCTTACGTAAATATATTTGTGAAGCAGCATAATAGTACATGTCAGCAGTCAAACAAAATTCCTCCCTAGCCATTACAAGTATATGATTTTTAGATTGGTCCCGCGAATACGTTTGTATTAAATAATATTTAAATTAATGAGCTTATACTCAATTATTACAGTAATTATTAACAGCCTAATTTTTTGTGAACTTTGAAATGACGGAGTTTATTTCTGAGTGTAGGTACCTGAGTTTAAAGGCAAGTGGTAAAAGTATGAATGTATGGTTCCATCCCGTTGCGACTACCGCATTCGGTTGGCGATAAAACTATTTTGCAACTTTTGCAATGATCAGTAGTCAAGAGGGGTGACCGAAAATATACTATCTCGAGTCCATTCAAGCTCCACCACACGTGAAAAGTTGGTCCCTGATAATATCCGCATTAGATTTACCACCCGGGTGACTTTATGCGAAGGCATGTACGTTGTTGTAGGTGACATTATGACGTCATTACATTTATTATTATTGCAATTATACAGTCCACCGATGAACTAGGCTTCTACCTATTATTTCTGTCGTTAGGGGCGTGAGACCTGCGACTATGTTGGAAAGAAAGCGGATTTCCAGTCTCGTTTTCTATTCGGCAGGCCGGTGAGGTAAGCTTCATTCGCGAAAGGAGAACACAAGGATCAATTGTCCGAACATTTCAGTATAACAAATAAGGTTTAGCACTTGGCGCTAAAATCGTTTGCGAGAAGCTTTGAGTAGATATAAGTACTTTCAATTCAAAGGAAGTAATTAGTTAAACGACTGTAACATACTTATAACTACTGTTCAATTAGATTCATTGGTAGGCTGAAATCCAACCAGGTGAATGTTGTCATTAAGCAGGAAACCCAGGAATTTCACAAATTCACTGAAAATAACTACTTGAGACACAATAAATGTCTTGCTGTTATGACGTCTACAGGAGTTTACGGTCCGCGAATGCGTTGAACGTTTATCATTATAAAGGTCGCTGGTAGAACTTGCTTTCAAACAGCAGTAGACTGCGAAGGTTTTGAGAAAAAGATATGGGTGTAATAAAATAAAGAACTTAATCCCATAAAATACCTATCGCTTTTCAAACTTGTAATGTGAGTGAACTTGCTTTCGCTCTTAGGGCTTTTTGAGACCGGAAAATCAACAGTAAAATAATTTCAATAGGTTTTATACCACAACTTTACATCTTAGCTTTCGCAATTAAATATTATGGTGACAATGATATCATCAAATAAATTCAAAAGAGACCCTTTGGATAAGATAATAAGTATTCAATGCTCGTATTATTGTTTTGCCATATTAATATTTTTTTATCATTTTATTAACATTGACCTCTTAGTAATCACAACTGTGCAAACTGCGAGATCAATCAAGGAATCTGTTAGTAATGAAATTTGTTTACTATCTCAGCAAAATAATTCATAGCATCCGTAAAATCATACCTTGGTGCCATGATAGTCGTCGACGACAGTCTCGTCCCGCCTCGCGTCTGGATACTCGAAGCTCATGTTTGGTGTGGACGAGGTGGATGCGCACGCGCACTGCAAAAACAACAACAAGACTGACGCAAAGACATAATCGTGGACACGCATGGCAACCTCTCGCGTTCGGATTCCCGCACGGACTGGCCAACGAGCAGCTCTCACTCATCGTAATATATACAACCAGTAACTCAACATTCTCTTCATCAACCAACCGTGTATGAACACTCCTTTTGCGCGCACCAACTTGAATGCACCGTGCCCAAAGCCATTGTATTGTATACGAAATATATATGTGACGTTTTTCACCATGACAGATGAAGTGTATTTATCGTGTAACAAGAGACTGTTATTGATCAAAAAAGGATTTAAATAAATAATTTTAATTTACACTATATTTTACAAGGTATTCCTCAACTTCTGTACCTACAATGCTTGCTGGCCTTAATTGCAGTATTGATGACCAATAGACCAATCTATTACATTTAAATAAATAATAAATATGTAAGATCTTGCATTGAAAATTTGCAAATTCAGATATTATAATTTCATTATCAGCTAATTAAAAGTCCCCACCGAGGGGCACGAACCTACCTGTATAGGGTGATTAGGCCTTAGTCGTCCACGCGGGCCCAGTGCGGGTTGGACGACTTTATACACAACCTTCGAATCTCGTCGCAGGCTTGCATGAAGGTTTCCTCACGATGTTTTCCTTCACCGTAAGAGCGTCGGATAACGTACATATATTTTCGAAAATACATTGGTACGTGTCGGGATTTGAACCTCAGCCCTCCCGGTAGGAAGGCGACAGTCCACACTATTGAGCCACCGACGCTTGATATTATAATTTATCAAGTAGTAAAACATAAAAATATTATGTATGTTAATAACAAAAACTATTGTGAAATGTATAGTATAGTTATGTATTTTTAACTCAGACAACATTCTTATGACAACGTATTTTAAAAATAAATAAAAACAGCAATTTCTTTGAAACAAATGTGAAAAAGAGCAATGATGTAAAAATGTATTATATATACAGAATATCATTGAAAAAGAGCCATTCAGTCGAAATTCTATGACCATCTAAATGTTTCTATTAGATGATCAAAACAAATTAACATACATATATTTGTATTACCAAAAGTCATTAATGATAAGAATGTTACAGCCTCTAGGGCACAAACAAGCCAATCTCACCTGAAGGTGAATCTAACACAATAATGAAAGAGACTGACAACTTGCCAATTCCCACCTCACTAGACCAGGTAATGGTCCAAATCCTCTTTCCTTAAAAGTAAGCCTAGCATAATACAAATGTGTACTGATATACAGTACTATATTTATTTCAAATGTTAAAATATTACAAGATTGTGTGGTTCAGCAAATATAATTATTTTAATATATTTAAAAACTACTGCAAAAGGTTTCATTTTATACATTTATTCATTTACCTAAGGATAAATTGTAATTCCATATTAAAACCAATTTCATGAATGTTACTATGATATAGAAGATTACTTAAATGATAAGGATTCTTGGACATGTTGATTCCGCATCTGAACTTTTTTACTAGCTCTGTAAAGTTTCCTAAAATTAATAAATTCATATAATTTGATTTGACTATTATCTCATTAGGGTTGTATTCAAGGAACTTTGATTGATATAAAAATATTAATTAATAAACAAATATATTATTGCATTTTTTTTAAATAACTACCAAGTTTCTTGGATTCTTCTCAGTAGATAACAACAGTCTGAACCTACTACTAGAATCAAATTTTACATTCATAAGTTTTTTCTAATGACCTTCATTGAATAATATATTTTGATTTTATTTTATTTAAAACCAATTCTAACCATTAAAGAGTAATGTGCGACCATGGCTGTGTTGGGGGAGCATGAGAGATGGTAGGAAAGAGAAGCCTAAGAATGTCTCAGGAAAAATATGCTTGAGAAAATACTGGATGAGAATGGACATGGACTCGAAGTCTCGCTGACAAATAAAGTTTGTCAAAATTCGGCAAAATTTTTGTATGGAAAACTGCAAAATATTAAGACATTTGGCGCGCATCTGTCAACAGATCCATAGATTATGTTAAGAAAAATCTAAAAAAGAGCATGGCTTGTTTTGTAAAATGGTGCAAAAAGCGCAGTGAATTAAAGGAAAACAATCTAGAAATTACGTATTATAGGTAAATGTACAATCTGATTACAAATTTTTATTAAAAACACTAAAATTAATATGCAAAAAAACATTTGTCAAAATGAAATTATAGACAGCAGCTGTAATTTTGAGGGACACAATTTATGTACTACTGACAGTCCATTTGCATTTGTTTTTACGTCCATGGATGAGAAGACAACTTATAGGCAGGATTTGATAAAACACACATGCTTTGCCAACACCAAGTAATCCATTTAGTGGTAATATATAAAATTATATTGCATCACTATCTTTCAAATTGTAAACTAATATGATATACATGTAAAAATAAACATATAGGTCTTAACTGAGCAAGTGACATTTAAACCATTATTTATGTAAAGTTTAATTAATATTCATGTAATGATCTTATCTATATCATTGATTTCATTGTGTACTGTTTCAGTGCCGGTTGAATATGATTCCTCTACAAATCTAATGTTTAAGTGAATGTTTTCTATTGTATTTTTTTATTTAAAATGATTATGTAAAGGACTTTATCATCTAAGTTGCATGATAACAATAAAATAAGTGCATAAGGATAGTTAAGGAATAAGTATAGTATTTTCAATATATTTGTGGAATATAAAGCATTATTTTTAATAGACAAAGAAAATTTTGAGTTTGGTTTTTTTGATATTTTTGCTGTATATGTCATCCAAAACAACCTTAGAATAAGCAATAAACTAACTAGATGCACAATCATGAAGAAACGTAAACCATAAAACGACCAAACCACTTGACACATTGTATTAGTTATTATTAATATAACATAAAATTGTTCATTTAAATTTTGACCTTAACACATCACTGAAAGGGTTCAAATAAAAAAAGCACAAGCACACTACTGTCATTATGACAAGTAAAATTAAATGAAAATTCTGCCCAACTGACGCTATGGGCAGAGTTTTGCGGTAGACACTTTTAAGTGAGTCTGTGCATTTATTTATTTTCTTGTTTATCTAAAAAAAATAACCTAACAAGACACTATAAGCAAGTCTGTTGTAGATGGTGACATTGAATTTTAAATAAGACAGATTGGCACAATTAATTGACTTTATTAAGATTTATTGTAACAACAACTTGCAAATATACTGTATACTACACTGTGTTAACTTGAAAATGACTAAATTTAATTTTACCCACTTTGTAGAAACATCCTGCAGTACTATATTAATTATGACTACAGTGTGTTCATAAACTTTGGTAATTGACAAATTCACAAATCATATAAATAACAAATTGGTATTTATAAATTAATAAAAACTTTAACGTTTACAAAAGCTAATTAGAACCATTTGCAAAACTTTATTCATCAAATCAAACAAGTACTGGTAAATAAAAAAGAACTGACCTGCAAGGTTATCAATAAACTGTATATACCTAATATTGATAGGAATTAAGCGTAGAGTAAAGCCCTCCAACAAATCGAGTTCACTATAATGTATGAAGATTTGTACACTGTTATCACCAGGTTAACCCATCATTGCTGCTTATTGTACAAAATTAAAGCTTTATAAAGTAGAGAGCCTTACCGAGTATTTTGAAGCGAGGTAGAATCTTGTTAGAGGATTAACTTTAGTATACAGCCTACGGTGTTTAACCGTATTTATTTTTGTATTCGATGCAATACGGCAGTGATAAGCAAAAAAGCGACGCACCGCCAGATGAACTGACATTTTGAACAAATGTTGCCACACTGATTTTTTAATAAAATGTAATATTTTTTTTAATTAAAAATTTATTATTATAAAATAAATTTTTGTTAATGCATTAAGTAAAAAACTTTTTTTAGAACAACAAACAATAAAAAACTCAGGCATTTCATATATTCGCCATGTTTGAGAATATTTTATCCTCGGAGGATTGTTCCTCCAAGATTTCATTCTAACCATTTTCCAACTCTTTGGAGTATTCCTTCGAGGCTGTCATAAATGTGTGTAAATCAATAAAAGCTTACCCTTGTTGAATAAACTAAAAATTATTCCAATAAAATCTGAACAAAAATATAAATTTTCAAAATGAATGTACATAGAAATTATCATTACTGCAATATTAACGATTTTGGGTTGATTCAAGATTACGAGCAGACATTATGAGTGATAGCCCTTCAGATGACATTGGGTTGTTTACAAACCTATGACGTCACAAAATGGTCGACAAATATATAAATATAAGCTTAATGCTACAAGAAATAATATATTTAATTCTTAGATAAGATGCGGCTCAGAGGATCCTTTACTAATGAATATACCTATAATTCATTATTATTTGAAGTGTGTATAAACTTATGATGATTGATGATATTTTTACTATTTAAAAAAACTAAAACCGCTAACAGGCGCATATTCATTCCGAGAATTCAGTTTACACATGAATATAGGTAATCAATAAATAATTAAATAAATATCTACTACTACATACACACACATCCATCTAGTCCCAAACTAAGGATTTAGCATGCAATAGGCCAGTAGGCAGCAGGCACAGGCACAGTACCTGCGAGGCCAGCAGCGCGAGCGCGGCCTCGAGCGCGCCGGCCAGCAGGCGCTGGTCGAGGCAGGGCAGCGCGCTGGCGGCGGAGGACACGCTGGTGAGCGACTCGCTGCGGCCGGGCGCCAGTAGCCAGTAGGCAGCAGGCACAGGCACAGTACCTGCGAGCCAGCAGCGCGAGCGCGGCTCGACGCGCCGGCCAGCAGGCGCTGGTCGAGGCAGGGCAGCGCGCTGGCGGCGAGGACACGCTGGTGAGCGACTCGCTGCGCCGGGCGCCAGTAGCCAGTAGGCAGCAGCACAGGCACAGTACCTGCAGGCCAGCAGCGCGAGCGCGCCTCGAGCGCGCCGGCCAGCAGGCGCTGGTCGAGGCAGGCAGCGCGCTGGCGGCGGAGGACACGCTGGTGAGCGACACATCCATCTAGTCCCAAACTAAGCATTTAGCATGCAATATAGGTACCTTCAATGTACTAAACAACGGATAAACATACCAATATACTTTTTTTTGTAAATAGATACTATACATAGACACTATCCAAACCAATAAAATATACATGTTCATGCACACAAATGTTTGCATTGCCCAGGGATCGAACCCGGAACCCTTAGTGTAAGAGCCGATGTCTCAACCATTACACCAAATGAGTCGTCCTACCTACCTACAGAAATTAAAACAATAATGCATTAATTTCTGTAGATCAGCTTAAAATGTTTATTTCAAAGGAATTCTTGAATTGACTTTGAACAATTATATCTATAAAGTATGTAAGGGTTGTTCCCTACATCCTTTTTTTCTTTCACCTTGGACGATCTTTGGCAAGCCAACACTTCTTGGGCCTACCCTTTCTACTGGAACTGGGTGGAGGCGGCATCGCTGACAATTATTCCCACGTAGGTTGCCTATTTCCGTGAAACGTGGCCATACAAGCATAGACGACACTCCTGCAGCTTGTCTGCAATGCCACGGACATGAAGGCAAGGATGCGGTAGTTTCTTACGCGATCCTTACGCGTGACTCCACACATCCATTGCAGCGTGTTTATCTCCGTGACCCGCAGCCGCTGCTTGTGTCGCTCAAGTATCGGCCATGTTTCACTGCGAAACGATTCCTAAACCATAAAAAATACCAATACTTACCGAAAAGAGTAGTTGTATCAATAAAACAAATTTTTGCCTATCACAGAAAACCCCTTGTAATAATTTACTAAGTCCCACATGTAACCTTAAATATTGGTAACCCATTGTAATGTTTGTATAGAAAAATAAATGATCAATATCTTTGAAACTACCTACTGAAAGTTTCTGCGTCACAAATTCTGGTTATCATTTTCGTTTCCGTCACAAAATTTGAGCCTCTCGGAGCCGTAGACCACCAGGCAGTGGAGATACATGTGTCAGCCACATTCAGTTTTTGATCGATTGCTCGTAAACCATTATATGTAACGCCGTGAATCAAACGTTATTAGTGTCACATATTCCGTCACTAAATCTTAGTAAAGGAACCATATTCGTAAACGCTCCCGTTGAGATTCATGAGGTGCCAGCCAGAATTTTTATACGTAAAAGCAAGCTGGCTGGACACAGATTTTTGCATTTTTCTACCAAACCGCTGTACGTACCACCAAACTTTTAGCTTTATGCTTGTCACAAATTTATGTGACGCACGTTGATATGCAAAAAGTTATCGAAATCACTTCCGTTCACGAGATTGAGAGACCAGTGAAAAGTGCGATTTCAAGCTGTCTGGACACGTTCTCGATCGATTATCTCAGGTTCTATAGCGTCACAAATTCTGAAATAAGGGAGATTGGCCGTCATATAAAATGCTCTATCGATTTACAAAAAAATAATTCTAATTTGAAGATTTGTCCAGACAGCCTGAGCTACATTATAAATTGTTAAATACCTTTTAAATGTTGAATGAGTTTCTGAAATCCTATTTTATACATAGTAAAACCAAAAGTGTAAAAACTGACTGTCGTAAGCGGTACTTACCATTAGTCTTTAAAGGTAGGTTGTATGCATTTAAATAAAACAAATTATTTGTTATTAGTGTCCTTTACTACGATGAATGGTCAGAGCGTCCTACGAGCAAACAAACCCGCCGTCCGTTCGTAAGGCACTAGTCGAGTAACGGACGTATAGTACGATTCACCAAAGAAGACCAAAAATGGCGGCCGTCTGCGCATGTACACTAATGAACAAAATACTTACATCAAAATAATATTTTAACTCATATAATCGAATTCTATTATAAATTTCCAGGATTAAAAGATACTATGTAATTAAACATAATTCAGGCTCAAATTTTACTTTGTCACATATTTTTTCCATTCTTGTGGAACCATTAGATTAACTTTTTCTTTTATAAAATTAATTACGCTGCTATATCCCACTTAACGTTTTTGCTACTAACATAACTTTTTACGGAGGCCCAAGCCATTTCTATAGGATTTAAATCCGGATGGTAAGGTGGGAGACGGAGAATATTATGATCATGTTCTATGAAAATTTTATCTATAGAGTATTTCTTTAAGCGTAAAAGGAAATTATATTTTAATGATAGTGAAACAATATTTTTCTTCATAAAAATAATAATAATAATCATGTAGAAATATAACAAATAATCATGGATAGTATAATCAGCAAAGTACCGACAAGTATTTCAAAATATAGCTAATGGTTCTGTTTTCTATTCAAATTAATCCGATATTTTTTATTTATTATGTCTGTTATAGATTCATTAAAGGTGGATATATTGATTTAATTTTTTCAACAAAGTTGCAAGACTTGCGAAACCTTGTCAACAATCTACTTACAAAATATATTTAAACTCATATATCATCCTTCTCGCCTGGCTTTTCGAAGCAACATACACTAGAGAATTTCAATGAATGGTTCAGCAAACAAAAAAAAATAACAATAATATATAAAATGCAACAAAACAGTTTTCCTTCCGACTGTATTCTAGAGTACTGTCAGCGCGCCAAATTTAATATAGACGAATAGCGATAGAGCAACCTTGTCCTCAGAAGCGTGCGACCAATGGCGTTGCCCCGCTCTTACAATATTACTCCCGCCCCTCTGCCGTACCCCCAATAGGACCTAAAAAATGACTTCTGCGCATAGTCTTCTTTCGTGAATCGTACAATACCGCACGAAACAAACACTAGTACATAATAATAACACAATCTTAAATGAATGCTACAAAAATATTATCGATAAAACTTTAAATACTGCTTAACAAGTTGTAATCAACAAACCCTCATTTAATTTCATAAGAAAACTTATATTACCAGTCAAATAGAACTCATTGACATTTTGCAATATTTGCTTTAGGAATATTTGCTAAAGATTAAGGAAACAAATACAATAAATATTACATTTCTATTTAAAAGTAATATAGGTACCTCTATTTATATTATCAATAATGAGACAAAAAGTTGACAACAATATTACAACCACCACCACGTCATACAAAAAGATAATGTTATTGATGTATATAACTGTTAAAAGTTGTAATTTCTGCTTATTCAAACGTAAACTTATATAAATTGTTAATATGTGGTTGGAATTTTGTAGTCAAACTCTTTAGATACACTTCTTTTTCCTGTAATTAATACATATTGTTAAATTTGAACCCAACAAAGATATGTAGTTTACTTCATGATATTTACAATGGTGTTAAAAATTTTTAATTAATAAATATACCGATATTGTGGCACTTTTATTACTACTATGGTCTAACAGTTATTTTAATTTAGGTGAAATTCTGAATACGAGAATTGTAATATTGTCATAATACTGATATATTTGCAATATTTGTCATAAGAATTTGGGAAACTTATTTAAGTATACTTTATTCAGATTAAAAGAAAAACTGTACTCTGTTTATATCTGAATAAGAGCTCACACTATAAACCTAAGTTAAATTACTTTACAATGTACATTGACAACGATTTAGTATGAATGTATCACATTAGATTAAAACTGTAAGTACACATGGAAGAGTTTGTTTAAGGTTTGTACGAGGGCATATTTTATACAAAGCGATTAAATCAATAAATTGAGATTTGGTTGAAAGTTTGTAATACTAGTACATTTTATGGCATATTATTTAATCACAGAGTATACCACAGCTCATTTGATTAAACATTCTCCATTTAAGAGATTCAGTCTGCGGAGAAAGGATTAAAGTAACAAATTACTTCCGCCATAGCAATAATGCTATAAGCATAGCTGAATGCTAGTACAATCATAAATATGGGGACAAACTTACAACGTATCAGTTAAACGTGTACTATAGGTTACAGACTAACATTAGAGGGTATCACAGATTTATAAACTAAAGGATTATGAATCTGTCCGTTTAGTTTATAAATCTGTGGAGGGTATGTTGGTTCATTACTGTGATGTATAGAATACGTTGACATCTTTTTTCGACAGTCAAACTCAATACGAGTAGAAGACACTTTGTTTTTGCTATCTCGAGAGAAAAATATTATTTGTAGTATGACTTGAGTTAATATTTTTTAATGTATTCTACATTTAAATGAAAATATTTTTAAAATATAAAGTATAGTACATCAGGCCAGCAATGTCTTTAACAATATCAACTGTAAAATCACTTTTAAAACGAGTGAATTAAGATTATTATGTTGTAATTAATATAAACAAGTGCCATAATGTAGTTCAAACGTGTTAAAGATTAGATTAATGATTCAAGTCGCTATTATTTACAAATGTGTGCAGCTCAAGTTAAATGAAAGAATATTTAAATTTTATTAAAATTACGCAATTGATGGATTTTCACAGTAGATCGTGCATATTTTTGCAAATAAAATGGCTAACCTACATTAATTACACATTGCTGAATTATAACGTTAAGAGTTTTTATACACTATGGGTTTGGATTGAATTATTTTTATATTTGTCTTTTCGTTAGATATGCAGTTCGAAGAACTGTTATAATAATAAGAAAACTTTAAGAGTTTACTCGGCACTAATACTTTATATGATTTAGGAAAAAATACTTTTAAAATAGGATATACAATTAACATTCAATTAGCTTTGCCAGCGATAAGTGCACATTTATACTATTCAACTATTACACATACAAAAACTACTTACGTTTCACTGAAGACTAGTAATATTTCGTAACATCTAATTTTGGTCATTATCAATTATGAATCTTAGAGAGAAAACTAAAATAGAAACCTTACGATTATTTTTCATACAAAAATAATACTGTTGCTTAGGTACATATAATATTATAAAATCAGGTATTTTAATACAATATTTGCGAAAAGATTCCAGCAAACGCTAAAGTTGATGGATCGTATAAATAACATTTTCATTGTATTTTTATTTCATTTCTTCTTTTTGTTTTATAAATCCAATTTGGGCAAGCATTAACCTCTACGAATTTATTAATTCAATTCCACATTTGACGGTACCGTTCACATGAAATTAACCAAATGTAGTTTAACTAATTAATTACATTGATTTAAAATAATTTTATTCATAAGAAAACTAAACTTACCGACAGCGCGCCGGATCCGCAAGTTGAAGTGGCAGTGGGCTAGTCACGTATGCCGCAGAACCAATGGAGACGAGTTCCGGAGTGGAGACCGCGTCTTGGCAAGCGTAGACGCCCTCCGATCGAATGGATTGACGACTTGCGAAAGGTCGCTGGCTGGATGAGGAAAGCGGAACACGGGATATCGGGCGCTAAATGGGGAGACCTAGGTCCAGCAATGAACTGCTATGGGTTGAAGAGAGAATTACTTAAAAACGAATCATAAATTGGCTATGTTGTAAATCATTACTTCTATTTTATTTTCTTATTTTTTTAATGCTGGTGGGCTAGTAAGAAAAATAAAATGCATGAAAGTTTGTACTTATATTACCATATAAATTCAATGTGCAGTGCAATAATATATGCGAAATATCAAACTTGTTTATCATCTACAGCCTTTTACACCCACTGCAAGGTACAGGCTTTCCCACCCACCCAGTCTGAAAATACTTAAGTCTTTCTTCAAAGGAACATACTAATTTTGCGTGCAATTTGGCATTTATAATTTATTTGGTGAAAAGCTCTCATAAAATGGAAAACAGTAATAATCTACTAAAACACATAGCCTTGGGAGATTGGGCCGTATCCCACCACGCGGGCCCAACGCAGATATTAAAGTACGTTTATGCTTGACATTTTTTATTTAGCACAGTATACTCTTCCTCCATTAATTAAGACTTATAAGAGGAAATTTTATTAAAATATTTAAAATTCTTACAAATCTTTTTCCAAAGGAACCTACTAATTTGCGTGCAATTTGGCATTTATAATTTATTTGGTGAATAGCTCCTACAAAATGGAAAACAGTCATAATCTACTAAAACACATTGACATCAATAAAGCTACGAGTTTTATTTCAATAAACGCCCTCGTTATCTCATTATTTATTAAATATGATGAAAAAACAAATATAGGATTTACGAATTACCACTAATTTTCGAATTATAGGAAAATCATAAACAGATAATTTAGACCAGTTGCATGAATAAACTGATTTGGCAATATTTGAAGATTACCAAGCTGAACTATAAGCTATAAGGTCTTCATTATTAAAATTAGCAATAGAATCTAACTTCTTATTTTGTAATGCCATTTTCAAACATATTTATTTGGCATTTTTTTTAGTATTTTAAATCAGCATTTATACATGCATATCATAAGAATATTACCTGCTGGTGATTCATGACACATTTTACGATCACATTTTCAATTGCACTTGTGTGTTATAATAGGAATAGGAATAAATAAATGTGAACACTAGTAGTAAACAAGTTACCCTTGCTTAAGTAGTAATTCTAGTAAAAGGTGCTTAATGTGTGCGCAAAATGTGTTTGTGATCATAAATAGCTAGTTTTCGTTATGGGGAACCATTGACGAATGCAATATCATATGGTCAACATAGACGTGGTGACATATAATGATGCATTGTTACATAGACTTTCAATATATTTATATTAACGAATGTACTATGGAAAATGTTGAGTTACATGACTCCATTATATATGACAACTAACAAGCAAAAGACATCTTTTTTTCACTTTCTCTTGTTGTCACGCTTTGTACAATAATTAGTTACAACACTACCTGTGTTGCCATTTTCATATATTTTCTACCAAATATTAACCTACCATTTCAGTTTAAGAGCCAGTGATGAAATGAACGTTCCAATGATCAGTACTTATTGGCTTATTGTATTAACGATCGAACATGAAGCCGACAGTCTTAAATTAGTGGCAATGCAACAACCACTACCATATAGAGGGTTGTAGATACAAGTGGCACCAACATAAGGTGTTTGGGAACGCTTACGAGAAGCTGTCTTGCTCACACTCGTCCCAGCTGTCGCACTCGTAGTGGTCGCAGTCGTAGTCGATGTCGCAGGCCGCATGGCCTGTCGCATCCGAACTGATGTCTGTGAGGCTGCCTCTGACACCGGCTTTGAAGATATGTCTAATATCTGTGCAAGAGTATTCTTATTTGAATATCATTCCTAGGGTTTATTTCTTATTTTAGTTAACACTAGTAAACGTCATAACAATAAAGTATCTATTCAATCTCATTTATTATTTATTACTGTCCGAATATGTATTTGTGGTGTGGACGTGTAGTGATATTTATCTATATTACAAAGCCCATCATCGCATAAAAACTTACACGTTTATGAGTAGACAAAAGTAGAAAGTGGCTTGGTATCAAAAGCTATGTTTGATGGCCCCTTTTCATCCCATATGTAACTTTCTACTACACCAGTAGTAGCGAAGTTACGTATGTCACATGTTTTGTGTACAAATACAAATACGAATTTTTAGTAGATATTAAAAAGACAAGATTTATAAAATGTACTTAGAAGTCGCAAAAGTATAACACGACAACAGATACAATTTTAGGTAGCGAAGTTATAATAGACATCACGTCAATTTCTACGAAACTTCATGCCTTGCATACATTCGAATATTCGTCACAACTCGTATGGTGTTAAAAATATCGGTAAAAGTTGTGATGTGAACAAATCTACATACCTATTTAAAGAAAGTGGTGGCAAGTACACTATTTATAATCAAGAACATCTAACCGATATGTCAGAAAATCGGTAGGAAGGTCGCTTTTTGCATGTGAGCAGTGACATAAAACGAATCAAAATTTTGCGGAACACAGTTCGGCGGAGTCAGTTTCAGTCAAAATTGTATTAATTAAAAGAAATGTATTATTTTTTAAATATATTAAACAAATAACTTACGTCTGCAGAAGAGCGTAGACTATAGTTGTCAGAGTGTGGGTCCCGGTCGTGGGGCGCCAGTCCCGAGCGCTTACGCGACGCCGGGCGTGCTGCCCGTGCGTCCGTCTCCCCGGCATCACCTGGTTCACCAGCGCACTGCTGTGTACACATATATTATAACTTTTAACGACCCATTTTTAAAGAAAGAAATCTTTATTCAAATAAATCTCTTACAGATACTTTTGAATCGTCAATTGTTATTATTATCATATTTTTTTGTGACTCTACCACTATTTGGTGTTGTGGTTGAGATGTGAGCTACTTTGCGGTGCGATCCCCGAACATTACAAACATTTGCTTGCATGCAAATATCTGTTTGTATTGGTCTGGGTGTTTTCTATATATAACATGCATTTACAAAAATAAATGTGTGTATGTTTATCAGTTGTGTAGTACCCGTAATACAAATTTCACGCTTAACTTGGGCAAGATGGCGTTGTGTGAAGTGGATATTTATTTATGTTTGTTTACAACTTTACACTTTCCGAAAACAGCACTGTTTTGTAAGTTTGCAATAAAAGTTTACTGTGACAGGTCCGGAACGTGTGAAGTATTATCACCAGTCAATTTACAGAAGCGATACTGAACTTAAGACTTTCCGGACATAAACTGTGTTAAGCGTGGTTACAATAAATCTTCTTTATCGACCTTAATTCAATAAATATATAATTATTGATTTTATTTTATCATCTACCGTAGTTGATATAAATACTTACTATTACCTACATATTATAACAATAATATAGTTGTTTGCCATATTATATAGAGCTACATGTTTAGTATAGCATTACAAATTTCTTAAAAAATATACCCTGGGTCTCAATTAACTAAATACAATCAGAAAACAATTACTTTCGTGGGAATACCACAAGAATTTAATAATAATAATAATAATAAAAAATATCTTTATTTGTTCTCTCACACAGTTAAATTTTACAAGATTAAGCTTAATCTATTACAAAAGTTTGAACTATGTGAGAGACTGGTATCTGCACTAGGAGACCTGTATGACAGATTACCAGCCTCTCCTACACCGGACCAGTAATAATTAATGAATAAGCTTTCAATTATAAATGTGAATTTAAGTGTGTGCGTGTATTTGTGTGTGTGTATGTGCGTGTATTTGTGTGTGTGTATGTGCGTGTTTTGTGTGTATTTGTATGTGTTTGTGAGTGTGTGTATATGTGCGTGAGTGCGTGTGTGTGTTTGTTTGTGTTGTAACATCATGTGACAAATGCTGCATAATGGACATAGTGTTTAGGAGACCACCATTAAAATTTCTTCAGTTTTGACATAGTCAAGGGATTTGAGCCATGTGGTAATTGATTTTTTACATCCCGATCTCGTCATTGGATATATATTTAAAATTTTATTTATTTATTATATAGATAGCTTCCTAAGAAGGTATAAAACCGTTTTGCAAATTGTGTTGAAGGGGTATTGTCTAGATGGCATACTTTATGTTTGAGACGTTTATTGACTATGGCGGTAGGGTTATACGGAAGGGATGAATGTTTTTTTAATATAGTATTTAAGATAAAAAGTTGCCTAACAGTTAGTACATCAAAATTTTTGAATAGATCTTTAGTCGAAAATGAGTATGGTAAAAACATACTTACTTTTATGACTGCCCTTTGTGCTCGTTCTAGTCTCATTAATTTAGTTTTGCAGGTACCACCCCAAACTGTTACACAATAGCTAAGTATAGATTGACAAAGCGCAAGATATACCATTTTTATTACATTTATATCGGCAACGTGACGTAAATTTTTGAAGATATATATTAACTTACGTACTCTGGTTGAAAGCAGATCTATATGCTGATTAAAATTAAGAGATTGTCAATGATTACACCCAGATACTTTATATTTGTTGTTAAGGCTAGTGATAAGCATGAGCAGGAGGACACATTTGAACAGAAATGAGCTTTAACTGAGAATTTGTCGTGTAGAGAATTTAGCACTGTTCTAATCGAAAAGGGAATGAACTTAGTTTTTTCCACATTTAGAGTTAGGGAGTTATTGACGAGCCAAGAACAAACCATATTAAAACCCTTTTGGGCATTGTCATAGGCATCCTCCCAAGTGTCACCATCAAAAATTAAAGCAGTATCGTCCGCGAAAGTTACAATTTTTCCGTTTGGGATAAACATATTGCATAGGTCGTTAATAAATGCAAGAAACAGGGTAGGACCCAGAACACTACCCTGCGGAACACCACAGGTTATAGGTAAATCTGCACTCGTCACATCACCAACTCTAACTCTCTGTTTTCTACCCGATAGGTAGTCAACAAAGAGTCTATGCTGATTACCACGGACTCCGAGCCCTTCTAACTTATCCAGCAAGAGAGGTATAGATACCGTGTCAAATGCCTTACACAAATCTAAGAATATCCCAATCACTTTCCGTTTACTGTCAAGTTTAGTAACTATGTAATTAGTAAGTTCATGGACAGCATCACTTGTTGAAGTACCAGCTCTAAATCCGAACTGGGATGAAGACAATAAGTTTTGTGATTCTAGGTAGTGTACTAGGCGTTTATTTATTAATTTTTCGGCAAGTTTAGATATAGAAGGTAATATTGAAATAGGTCTGTAGTTGTTGACGTTACTCCCGTCCCACCCTTGTGGACTGGAATGACCTCAGCAAGCTTCAGTTCTGCAGGAAATACACCGGAGTGAAACATCATATTGAAGATATGTGTGAGACTCTTCACAAGTATTGATGAATATCTCTTTAAAAAATAACCAGAAATACCGTCACGACCCGCTGAGTTTACTTTTCTTATATTCATAATACATGAGTTAACTTCACGTTCGTCAGTAGGTGTAAGAACAAAAGAGGAATTATGAGTCGATAAAACTGCGTTTTTATACGTTGATTCACGGTATCTACTTTCTAGTAGGTTTTGCCCTATGTTGACAAAGAAGGTGTTAATCTGGTTTGTAGAATCTATTGGGTTTGAGGAAGAAAGCAAGTCAAGAGCTGGGTTGCTATGTTTTTCAGAGTGTGTTATTTGTTTGATAGTATCCCAGAGCGTCTTATTATTAATGTTAGTTGCTGTTTTAAGTTTGTTTGTATCATAGTCCCTTTTCAAATTTTTTAGAAGCGAATTACAGTAATTTCTGTACCTTTTATATGTTGATTTAAGTACATCGTTATTAGGATCTTTCTTTAGTTTTTTATGGAGCTTGTCTCTGTTCTTCATACATCTTAAAACTCCCAAAGTTATCCAAGGTTTTTGAATTCTCTTACGGTTTGGAATAGTTATAGATTTAGTGTTTGATCTGATTAAATTATTTAGTTGATTAATAAGTAGGGTTGTAGCTGTTTGAGCATCCGTTGATTCTAGTACAGCGTTGAGGTTTAAATTATTCATGTCCACGTCAAGTGTATTGTAGTCAATTTTTTTAATCGATTTTGCTGTAGGTAGTCTGTGAGATTGGAGTTCTAACACGAATATAACTGTCTCATGGTCGGTTATAGATGTCTCAGCTACGTAACAGTAGGCTGGTTGTTTAGATTTGGACATGACGTGGTCCAAACAAGTTTTTTTGTGTGTAGGTATAAGATGAGCAGGTAGGATTCCATGGGAAGCCAGTAAGTTGAGATATGGATGAGAATTAGCGTCACTACTATTTGGAATTATATCAATGTTTATGTCTCCTATGATAACGATATTTTGGCAATTATAACTGGATAGAAGTTCATTTAGGGAAAGTAAAAATGCATCAACATCTTTATAACCTGGAGGCCTGTATATGGCAATAATTATTGTGTTGATGTCGACCTTTATGATGAGACAATTGGCGTTCCTAAGGTTCGGCTCGCAAACAGTTATTTTCAAGTCATTCTTATAATAGACTACAACGCCTTCGTTTTGGGTAAAATTGTTATGGGTACATGCGCTGTCATATCCATCTATTGTAGGGATATAAGGAGCATGGTTTAGCCAGCATTCAGTAACAACAATGAAATCCCAATCTGTCATAGATCTACTGAGAAGTGTTTGTAAACTCAAGTAGTTACGATTTATACTACGGATATTCTGATGAATGATCTTATAATTAGTGGATGAGCATTTAATCAGGGATGGACATTGTTCAATTTCACAGGTCGAGGAGTGGGCTATAGCAAAATCATCTAAATCGTTATTAATTGAGCTAAGACTATTGAATTTTAAGCCATAAAAACTTTGAGGATGATAACTGTACATGGTGAAGCGTCATTTTATAGAGAATGGGTAGATACTGTTTGTGTTGGTCAGCGTGCGAGTATTCATGGATATTTACAAACATAAATGGGTTATATACGGTTGTGGGTATAACAACATGTTGCCAGATACAAGTTGTTTTATGTTGTGTGTGTGGTTGAGATGGGTTGTGTGGAAAATATTTGAGTGAATAAATACATAATAATATGAATATGTGAAAATGTTGGATGGTGGTGTGTGAGTATACTAAAACTATGAATATAAACAAAAGAACATTCAAAATTAAATCTAAATCTAAGAAGAACGCTTTAGAAAACTTCTCATAAAAGAAAAGTATTAAAATGAACATAAAAGAGCTATGTAGTCATTTAGGAACAAGCTTTTTCAGATCCTCTTCACTATCAATTCGAATCGCCGTTGAGTCTTGAGTTCTTCTGATAAAAATTTTACCGTAGGAGTGCCAGGTGCTATGATAATGGTTGTCTCTTACGAATTGTCTTGTAAGAAAGTACAGCTTACGACCCAAACTAGTTAGTGATTCATCAATAAAGATAGGTTGAGGTGGTCCTGGCACTGTTTTAAGATGAGCGGTGTTTAGTTTGCTATTTTTATTAGCTTTATTGAAGTTCCTACATTTTTGGATGAGTCCGTCCTTGGTTGAAGTTGTAGTAAAACTCACGACTATATGATTCCTTGCCTCTTTTTTGTCCTTAGGCGGTAGATATCTTGTATGTCAGTGTCCAACACCGGTTGATCGATTATATCCCCTTTTTGTTGTTGTTGTTCCTATAGATTGGCTATCGGTAAACTCAAAGTCACAAAGTAAACAGTTTTTTTATAAAGCTCTGTACATAAATTGACACATAAATTAAACATTATTGAACCGTTTCATGTTAATTGTCGAAATTAGCTGTTGGCCTGCATCAAAAGATTTTGGTTTGATTATAAAGACTGGATACCAACCTTTTGCTTGTGGATCAGCGAGGGACACAGGTGAGCCACTTCTAGGAGACCCGAGACTGCCGCTGTAATACATTTCGGGGTTTGCTTCGTGACGGTCTGAAAAATTGTTAACACGTAATTAAAGTGAGATCATCGAATTTTGGCGCTTATAGCAATGATATTCTGTATATATAAAGGTAGATACGCCATCCGTGCCTCAAAAACAAACCGCTGAAGAGAGTACAGTTTGTACTCTTTTATTTAGGTAAATGTGTTCGAAATTCGAAATATGTGTATGTGTGCTGTTACTGCATTCGGAACACTTTATTCTGTTGTTTTGTGAGCATATCACGAATCTATACTTTTTTAAATCATTGGCTTATAGTAATAACTCCCACATAAAACCAAATCTAATGGAGGCTCATTGGTATGGCATATTGACTTCCGATCCGATTCCGAGGGTGTAGGTTCAAATACCGCCACGTATCAATGTATTTTCGAAATAAAATGTACGTTTCTTGCAACTCTCTTTCGGTCAAGGAAAACATCGTAAGGAATACTGCGCACACCTACGAAGAGATTCATATGTTATGAAGTCAGCCAATCCGTAATGAGCCCGCGTGGATGACTAAGGCCTATACACCCTATAGAGATCTGACGACGACTCATGTGGTGTATTTTGTTGAGATGTCGGCTGTTACACAAAAGGTTCCAGGTTCGATCCCGGGGCAACAATTATTATTATTGTCCAGCAGTGGTCTGCAACATATTAAGAGAGGATAAAGAATAAACGTTTTTACTGACCACAATCGACGACGTCCTGGAAGAATAGTGCGCTAGGGCCACGGGTGTCGCAGCCACGGGTGCGCGGTCAGCTGGGCCACAGTGCATCGCTGCGACGGCTCCTTGCACAGCATCCAGCGGAGGAGGTGCTCCAGATCTGTACGAAAATGTGTCTGTCAAATCTTAAATGAAAAATTAACTAACTTGATGCACAATCACGAAGAAATATCAAACAAAAAATGTCCGAACCGATTGCAACGGCCGATGCAGAAGGAGGGTCAGGGGGCCATGACCCCTCCTCCTGAGCTATTTTTAAGTACTATACTAACGTACATTAATAAAATACCTTACAAGTTCTTAACTTGACTGCTACTATGTACCTCCTGGCGCCTAACCTGGATCGGCCATTGGCCGCTTGTCACATACGTTGACTTATATATAATTTATGATATCTATTAAACATCCTTGACGCGTCATTAAAAGGGTACAAAATCAAAACCACGAGCATACTACTATATCACTATGACATGTAGCGAGCAATGAGATTATGAATGGAAATTCTGCTCAACTGACGCGATGGACAAATTTTGGTACGGACTGTTTGAGCGAGATTATATGTGAATCCGACTCACTGACCTTCAGAGACAACTTGAGGTAGCGCCAGAGGTCCTTGTATCGTGTCTTCAATGTCGGAGAATGGGTTAACAAAGAATGTCAACACATACAGCGTTATCCCCATTGACCACATCTCCAGTTCGGGCCCGGCATATCTATAATATTAATTTGGAATAAATTTATTTATTATTTATTTATTTATTTAGGACAGCCAACAAAACAAACACCATACAATTATAAACTTATATCTATAATACATGATTGTAGTGTTGCCTCAGTTAAAGGCTGCACGGCATGCACAACTGAATAATGAGTCGACAGACAGAGCGCCTAAATCGTTTAATTTAAATATACGTATACATTACATTATTCTACTCGTTACTGGCAGCTAGTGCCAGCAAAGTAGACTTAAACTTGCGCTGTGAATATGACAAATCGAGTTTATGGCTATGCGCGTGATAATTGACCGAATTGTTTCTGAATCCTATTAATGGTTGAAAAGTGACCCAAGTTAGTCCTAAAATTTTAGGTTTATAAGCGAGGTATCTACAATTACGAGCGCGTTTAAAAGGGACATTATAATTTATTTGTTGAAGCAGACTAGCAAATCAATGCGCCCATTGATAATGTTGTACAAAAATAGGTTATCTGATACGATTCTACGACTCTCTAAACTCCGAAGTTTAAAGAAATCCAGCCGCGATTTGTATGTAGGAAGCCTTTTGGCCATCATACTCTGGAAGGACACGTGCCAAAGAAACCGTTTCTGTACAGACTCCAAACGGCGTCTATGGATTTCATAGTATGGGGTCCAACTACACTACAATACTCTAGACCAGAGCGAATCAAGGAGTTGAATACTGCTATTTTACTAGTAGGTTGTTTAAATGCACGGCAGTTACGTATAATGAAACCAGTAGTTTAAACTTTTAGTAACAATTTTATCGACATGTACGTTAAAGCGAAGTGTGCTATCGATATAAACTCCAAGATCACGAACACATCCACAGCTTTATAATATTGTTATTAATTCTATAAGAGGGAGCAGACGGTCTTTTTCCGAGAAAAGTGTATGTCTGTAATGACACTTGTCAGTATTTACAACCATTTTATTGACCTCACACCAAGTGGCGATCTATCCAAGTCCTCTTGAAGCAGGCACCAATCGTTTTCATTCACAAGCTCATTGTCGCTTTGAGGTCATCAGCGTATAAATATAGTGAGTGTAAGAAACACGATTTGACGTCGTTGATAAACACATTAAAAATAAAGGCCTAAATGTGATCCCTGAGGCACTCCAGAGGTGGCTGAGAACACATCAGAGAGACACCGTCAATTACGACTCTAGAAGACCTGCTTGCAAGATAAGACGCACACCACGATATTAAACTCCCTGTAATACCATAATTAAAGAGTTTATTTATTAAGATTTGATGGTCCACCTTATCGAATGCTTTACTGAAATCTGTGTAAATAGCATCGATAGAATCACCCCCATCGACAGCTCAACAACCTCCGACACAAAGCTTGCAAGGTTCGTTGATGTTGATCTGGCCTTAATAAGCCGTGTTGCTCAGTACGAGGATCTGCTTCACGTGCCAGCAGATAATAGGGTGAATAAGGGCCTCAAAGACCTTGCCAAAGATTGGAATACATTATGTATGTATTAACAGGGTGAAAGTAAGAACATTGGTAATTTTTAAAATAAGAACCTACTCGTAATTTTAAGTACATCCCCCAAATAAGAGGCAAATCTATTAATACAATAATCTAATATTTTCGAACCCTAAAAATTATGTAAATAAAATAATAATACATATTAAACAAAAATAAACAGACATGTTCATGCACACAAAAAGAAGCCAAGTCACAGAATCCAGAATGTCAACTGGTTTTCGCTTTAGCCCTGAATATGAAATGCATGCAGTGACAGAAGCAGTGGAACTAAGGGACGTAATTACTGTACATCGTGACTTACTTGTTTCCAGCTAGCACCTCAGGGGCTGCAATACTCAGTAGTGCCATAGAATGTAGAGAAAAGCGTGTCTTTGCTCATGAACGTCGCTGATCCAAAGTCTATTAGTTTCACGTGAAATTTGTTGTCTATGATCACGTTCTCGTCTTTTATATCGCGGTGGAGAATGTTCAATGAGTGCAAGTACTCTACTGCATTACCAATCTGTAATAACGATTTTTATCTGTAACTTAGATGATTCGATACTTTTTTTAATGAATTTTGTGTGTGGGACTTCATATCCATTAATCGATGCATGGTTGCGCCTTTACGGACGGTAACGCTCAGTACTCCATTCCGTTTTCATCACCTGCTCATCATTGTAGAGATAAGACTTGTATGATTTATCAGAGTCACTGATAGGGGAACCTATACACCCGCGCACGGGTAGGCTCGTGCCTCTCGGTGGGGACGTTAAATGAGCTAATGATGGGTTACAGTTGCGTCCCTATCTCTGGTAATTTACCAATGACCTTATTATCGTGGTGATTTCATCGGAATACCGACAGGTTTTACTGGCTTCGAGCCTTGACAGTACTTCAAGTAGCATATTTAATTTCTTAATAATAATAGGAACACACGTAGATCTTATCCAACCTCACCTGTCTAAAAATATAGCTGAGCAGAGGTTCGTCGAGGCGCGGCCGTCGCTCGATGAACTCAAACAGGTCCATACCGGCGCCGTGCTTTTCCATTACCATTTGGAAGTACTTGTCGTTCTCGAACACGTCCACTACGCTTACCTACAATAAGTATTATTTTATTTATTTAAGCATGTACTTAGGTACTGGTTTGTTAATAAAGTTTGTTGGAAATCAAGCTGACAGTCCACTTGAGAGTAAGTCGCAACTGTTGACTATAAAGTGACAAGTGTATTTGCTGTCACATAGGGAAACTGAGTGACAGTATCCAGTAATGAAATGTAATACTTGTATCTTTAACCCTGTAATCGCCGCTGACGGTTTTATCAAACGGAAACAATTTTTTTTCATTGTCTGGAATTCGAGCGGTTAAAAAGGTTAACATTCAAATCTTGTCCAATATAATGTTGAGGGATTAAAGTCAGATTATTTTAAAAACCACTTACTATCAGGGTCCGACTGCTTTATTACTAACTTATTTTGCAAAAAGTAACCACGATGGTTAAATGCGAGTTCGCGGATAAGAATAACAGAAAGACGAAAGGATCCATAAGACTCTTGAGATACTTACAATGTTCGGATGTTTCAATGTTAGCAGCAGGCTTAGCTCTAGCGGTAAGCGACGCCCATCCGGGCCATCCACCCAAAACTGTGCTCCAACCTTCTCTTTGAGAATAAATTTCGCTACTGTCAGTAACTTGTCGGATCGACGGTAAGCCATTTTGACACATCCATAGGCGCCCTTACCTAAAAGGAAAAATGTTTACTCAAAGTTAGGCCCTTGTCCAAACTATCACAGCCAAATCTTGAACATAGGTTTTAATCGTCGGACATATACGATACAATATCGCTCATGAATCTGAATTAGAACTTTGACACTTTTTGAGTGAGACAATCTCATTCATGCATCTTGTTAAATTACTGTTTATCTAAGTTTGTAAACATAAATGATGAAACCCCTTTAGGTGGGTTTCAAGGTTAATTAAGTCCACCAGTTGGGAAACGCAACCTGTAAAAATTCCAAGTGACTTCATTCACTTGTATTTTTTACACTTCTCTATAAATATATCATTTATTAAAAAAAAAAAAGAGTAACTGACCTATCTGTTTAAGCGTGACGTAATGCTTGCTATACTCGCCAGCAACTTGCTCCTCTCCACATTGGCTCATCAGTGACATTGACTGAGGTCTGCTGCTCACCGATTTGTTACCCTGAAAGTAAAGAAATAAGGTTGAATGTTTGAGATGAGCGTTATGACAAGTTTGCACTTGATAGTAATAATCTCATGTCATGTTCTACTAATATTATGTTCACCTTTTACAATAGTGCTAAATTGTAAAAGGTGAACATGATATTAGTTATAGTTATAATGTATGCCAGGAGCATTTTACTTGGTAGATTATAATAATACTTCACTTGATATATACAGTAGCGTTAGGATTTGTATCAAGTCCCATGAAATCCGAAATCCACAGTTCAGGTAGCCTAAATCATAAAAAACCGAATTTATAAGTTAAGACATAAAATAAACATTGTATGGCCATTTTGATAAACAATTTGTAACAGTACTGGTATGGTAGGCTTTACATTTAAATATTACCTGTTATTTCAGAATCCGTGTTAACAATATTTAACAATCAGTAGGTGTGTTCGTAAAAGGTACAAATGAATGAAGGATGTTACAATTAAATTTACACATTATCAACGAACCCATTTAGTACGTAAATGACGCAGCCGTCGGATAACCGGAAAACAAGTAGTACAATCTTCGAACAGGCTCATTATTGCAGAATCGCATTCACAAAATTATCTTCACGAGTTCTTTAACATCCGCGTGTGTTATTCGCTGGTAACAATTTAGTGTTTCGGAAACTCGGTTCAAAGTGCGAATAATCGTATCGGTATAAATCGATGACGATTCATGGTCACTGTTCTAAGTGCTGAGTAGTTATTTTGATGTTATGCGATCATAGTTGTTTTTTTAGCGTAGTCGTTATTGGGCACTGGTGAAAAATTGCGGTTTTCATTATTTTTTAAATAAATTCATTTAAAGAGTTTTCAACATTCTACCCGAAATAGTTATAAAGTCAATGTTTTAAATTTAATTTTGTGCAATAGACCTAACAATTGTTGTCTTAGGTGGCGGGCACAGTGCGGTATTGATGAGAATTATAACTGTCTATCAGTTGTTGTCTCCATCAATGCCGCTCTGACATGGTAAGCGTATCACATACCATCAGGGGAGCGTTCTGACCGTTCTGTACTGTAACATAAAAAAAACATTGAACAACAAACAACTTACAAGCACTAAAGAGTTGTCAGCCGTGGAGGTGACGCTAGACGCAAGAGTGGGTGCCTCGGCGCGTCTTCCAACTGCACTCCGAGCCAAACGCACCGCACGCGGCTGCCGTTAGCCAGTTGCATCGTCGACACGGTGTATAACACATCTGTAAACAAAGCCATAGATGAATGTTCGAGCTGAAGAGAAACATTAAATGTTTTGCAAAATGTACCTGGTCGCAAACGCAGAATCCCTTTCGCAGAGTGTCCCCATTTTATCAACAAAAAATATATCACTTTTGCCAATTCATTTTGTTCGCAATATTCTATAAAGTAAGTCATTATGTATATTATCACTACGTAGTTGAAAACAAAGTCGCTTTTTTGTCCCCATGTCCCTATGTGCGCTTAAATCTTTGAAACTTCTCAACGAATTTTGATGTGTTTTTTTTAAATAGATGGAGTGATTCAAAAGAAAGGTTTATTTACATTGCAAACGGAGGCTGAACCCTACAAGAATTATTAAAATAATGAACTAAGTATTGTAGACATTGAAAAGATCCACAGAAATCTCCGCGATGGTGGTAATATGTCTATCTCTTATGGATATCCCACAATAGCATTTTTTGTTATTTACTTTTCTCAACAAATAATGGCAAATTTTCGAAGCGATTTTAACCAATACATCATTCATCCCTATCCAATTAAATACCTTAAATAAATTGTTGATTTAATATAGATCTATATGGCTCTTTATAACATATGATTTCAATGATTTTTTTCAAAAATATTAGAGATTTAAAAATTGCGGCCGACCGGGCAGACGGGAGCGTGCCTATTACGAATATCATCATTGCATCCGTGCCAAGCATTGGCGGGTCGCTAGTTAATAATAAAACAATCAGCAAATATGTTAAAAATGTTTCAAAAAAAATTTGACACAAAAACCATTCTGTTTGGTATACATACTGAGTTCAGTGGCGTCCCGATGTCGTACCACACCGCGGTAGGTGCCGTCTCGCGGACACCGCGCGGTGCACTCGCACCGGCCGTGCTGCGGCGTCGACGTGCTCACTTGCGCACGCACCGCACGCCGAACTCCCAACGGGGTCTCTGGTTCCTCTGTCGGAGGAAGTCAATCGGGTATTTCACACCACTAATCGTTGACGCACTTTTTATGAACTGTCAAAAAGGAACTTTGCCATATATTTCGTATGACATTATTGATATGTGACGTCATTGCTCACTATCATTAATTGATCTAGTATTTATTGGTTCCGTGTATTTAAAATACAATACGGCGAATAAACAAAAGTGATGAAGAAACGACAAATAAAATAAGGTGCGCTTTTATAAAAATAAGGTTTGGTATTTTATTGCGGATGGTGGAAAGTACCAATTAGTATAGGATAATTACGATATTAATGTAATGTTTTTTATTTATTATTTGTATAGACTTGCCAGCGACATATATTTATACATTACAATGGAGTAATTTATGTGAAATGTGTAAAAAACATGTCTTTACAGGCAAATACAACATTGAAAAAATTAAAAACAAATTGACGATTACAAAAATGGGAGGCTATCCAATTAACATTTGGAACTAGTAGTATTAGTAAAATACTCTATGCAGGAGCAGAATCTAATCTTTCCACGCACTTTCTTTTAAACACGCTTTTTATGTTGAGAAGCCAACAGGACGGTCAGGACGCTCACCTGATGGTTAGTGATACGCCTGACCATGACAAAGCGGCATTGAAGGAGACCAATAACTGATAAACAGTTATTATTCTCCATCAATGCCGCACTGCACCCGTCGCCCGAGACAACAGATGTTAGGTCTCTTATGACCGGTAATTTCACAAGCTACAGTGCTCTCATCCCGAAACTTTTATTTCGGGATGAGGGCACTGTATAGCACTATTTGACGGGACGATATCTGGCACTGCGTTATCTACCAAGACGACTCAGTATCGAGTTTTTTATTAATAATAATCATCATTACATCAGACTGTAACGACCCACTGCAGTGTACCCTTACCGTACAGCATCGATAAAGGGAGATTGGGCCGCAGCCCACCTCGCGTGCCCGATGCAGATTGGTTTTAATATACATATTTATAAGAATTGAATAAATATAACCGTCGGAAGAACCTTTTTACGTCATTACAATTGGTTAATGTAGCGTTTGTAAGACACGAAATATCAATATTATCAATATATTTGCTATGTCTGACTGTCTGAAGAAAACTGGAACAAAGTTAAATCTATACCGAGTAAAAATAACATTAAGGCTATTCTAGAAGGAGACTCATCGTTGATCTTACTCAAATTTAGTTAGAAAGGAAAGTGCTCCCTTTCTAACTCGATATAAGTAAAGATTAATGCTAGAGTTTCGTTTTAGAATACCGAATAGTTAATGGTTTTATAAAAGAACTATCTCGAAATTTTTTATTGTTCTAATTTTTTGTACCTTCATATTTCCTTCTCGGCGCGGACTCTGTCTGCGTTTCCAAGTCGTTGTCATTGCTTAAACTCTCGACGCTCTCGTTGCCGTTGTGTTTCGGTAAATCCTCAATCTCGCAACCAGGCGGTGGCATCTCATTGATCGGCGTCAAAAAGTCGGCACTCGTTTCATTCGAGTCGCAAAAGTCAATCGACAAGCTGCTCTTGTCCTCCCTCACTTGCCCCGGCAAATTAGTTTTTAGCGACTTATATTTGCTTGAATCAAATGATAACCTCAACGACGGATCGTTTGACCTCACTCTAGGCGTAGTCCCAGTCGGCGTTACCTCTTTCGAATGCTGTGACGTGTAGTAAATGGAATCGGATTTCTCAGTCTGCTTCGACACATGTTTCGGAGGATTACTGTGCTCGGATCTCAGTATATTTTCCGAGCGTGATTTCGATATGCTACTGTGACAATAGTTCTCCTCGTCTATGGATATTCCTGACATGCCGGAAGTGACGTCGGGTAAAGCGGATGTGTCGTTTCTTTGCTCCGTTGTGCTTATACTTGATACCATGTCCTGGGTGGGTGTAGGCGTATGGGGTGACCAGGCTGCAAGACTTGTCGAGACAGAGGGCGCTGGACGATTTCTCTCTGGTGGCGGAGAGAATGGATGGCTGGACGTTGAGGGACATGCAAGCTGACTTTTGGCTACCGTTGAATGCACCGCACGAATCCTCATCGGTATCGGAAGCTATAACAAAGAAATTGACAATATTGTTAATGCAATATCAATGAATTACGGTCCATTTCAATGAACTCATCATCATCATCACAATGAGACGAGGCACTATAGAAAAGCTATTCAGAGACGCAGAAATAGACAAAATGCTGCCATAGCGTAAAGCCATTAAATATTGCGTTTTAAATTCAAGAGTCTACCTAAGACGACATTCCTCCCGAAGGTAAATGTCTACAGTCATGTGTCAGTACAGGTTTAGTGGTACCAAAGTAGGATCGCGGCGTTGTTTTTCGCCTTACTCTCTCGACAGCCCTGGAGACAGTGATGGTGAGAAAATGGCGCGATTTTTAGTACCAAAAAGAGAGTCACTGATTACTCAGATTTGATTTCTGGATTTTTGTCTGTAGATAGCAACAGTCCAAATCAGTGTTAATTTGACATTTGGACCTTATTTTTAAAAAAAATTGCTACAAATTTTATTTTTATTAATATAATAATATGGTCTTTAGACTTATCAATGATTACCTGATCCATTATTATCATTGTTGACCGGCGACAGTGTCATATGCCTGGTCCGGTCCGGCACCTTCACCATGTCCGCTTCACGGCAGAAGTTCTGTATGACGTCATCGATGTGGTGGCCAATCACCTCCGAGTGGGGCTTTCCAAAGGTCAGCATTGCAAAGTGATGGTTACATGCAGTTATCAGCCCACCCTCGTCTACTACTAGCAGACCGCTTACATTGTATGTTACCTTAATGAGAATGGAGATGAATGAAACCATTATCACCAAAATAATAGTCCTATGCATATGAACTTTTTAATTCAACTACAAATTACTTGACTTGTAAGTAGTCTTGAACACAAAACCAACTAGACAATGACTGCTTTATTGTGAGATCTCAGAAGACTACATATAGGTGTCGCCAAACTATTTGACCGCTGCGAACTTCGCACAAAACCGCGACTATATTCAAAGCGGTCATAAAGTTTGGCGAGATCTGTATTTTGGCTGGTTTTAAAGCCATAACTTTATTAATTAATTCACATTTTATTGTTTCAAATTAACGGTCTCCACAGACAATAATGGGACCAGTATATCTACTACAATCAAATGGTTTTGGAAATATTTAATTGAATACTTTATTTTATTTCTGGTGAGTACTCACCCTAATAGTGATTTCTAGTACCGCCCTATCTTTATGTCCTTTCATTGTGGACCAAGGAGAATTTTCTGAGCTCTCCACTTTCGATATCCACAAACAAAGTGGAAACGTACCGCCATCTAGTGTTCTTCCTGTAACAAGTATTCAAGTAGTAAACTAAGTAAGAAACAATTGGAAGTGGATAGTGTTGGATTTTAGTTAAGAGAAAAAAGAAGAGCGTCGGTGTGGGCCTTCCGATCTGGAGGGCGCAGGTTCAAACCCCGCCACATACCAAGGAGTTTTCGAATTTTCGAAAATTACAAGTACATTTATCCGACGCTCTTACGATGTATGTATGTATTTATAACAAACTCCCATTTATATATACTACATCCGAACATATACAGAAGTATCTAAACAATCATACCATATAAAAAAACATATGTATTAAGAATTGAGTGATTTTAGTTTTATTTTAGTAAGTAAACAATGCTTTAGTTTAATAGTGTCTGAAAGCCACACCTACAGCGGAAACTATCTAACAAACTGAGTTGAAATTTAGTAATTCCTTTCGACTGAGTGTTAAAATTTCCTCACCCACAACTGGGACAGAATAAAGTAAAATTTATTTGACAAAGGGGAGGAACTGGAAATAATATACAGGCATTTTTTTAATGTAAGCTGGAAATGTAATTACCTGTTGCTTTTTGTTTCGACACATTCTTACTCATAGGCGCATCGGCTGAAGGTAGTTGTATGGACGGAATGAGAGAGGATATCGGTAAACCGATCAGCTTATCACTAGTGTCTGCTTGGAACAACAGTGCGGCATCTTCACTAGAGCACGTTAACACAACGCCCGTTTCTGCGTCTATGTTAAACTGTAAATAAATACGTTATATATATGTTTAAAACAAACGATTTAAGCAAGACAGGTATTAATATCTTAAACCTGTCGAATTCGGTATTCTCCACCATCCGCAATAAAATACTAAACCTTACTTTTATAAAAGCGCACCTTATTTTATATGTTGTTTCATTGATCACTTTTGTGTATATGCAATATTGTATTTTTAAATACACCGAAGCCAATAAATATTAGGTCAATTGATGATAGTGAGCAATGACGTCATTTATCAATAATCTCATACAAAATATATGGAAACGTTCGTTTTTGACAGTTCATAAAAAGTGCGTCAACGATTAGTGGTGTCAAATACCCAATTACTAATTTTAGCATTATATTAAATATAAATATTTTCGTGAGCAGGTTTCCTCACGATGTTTTCCTTCACCGTAAGAGCGTAGGATAACGTACATATAATTCCGAAAGTGACGTGGGATTCGAACTTGCGATTTCACACACGATCATGAAGACAGTTGAAAAGAGTGCGTAAGAACCTTTAAATTGTATAAACTAGTTAGGTACATACCACAACATTTTTACAGTTTACTAGTTCAGCCACCACAAGACAGGGCCCATCATTGTCCAGTTGCCTAATCCAAAGTGACACTTGAACTGTGCTGCCATCTTTACAAAGTAGTTCCACTACCTGAAATTAAGAATTAAAAACATGGCAAAGGATCAATTATACATTTAGAAAGGAAACAATATATAAAGAAATAGGAAGTAGAATTATCAAATAGTATCTCAACTGACTTTATGTGTCATGACAATCAAGCAACCACAAATTTGAGGTAGTCAAAGCAGCAGGTTTTGTATGAAAATAGGAAGTGTCATATTCAATAATTGTAGAGGTAAACAATGTCTTTTAAGTATTGATATTTTAAGGATTATTAAGTAATTAAAGTATACCTTTCCACTAAGTAACACAATAGTTCTGTCTTCACTGGTCTCACCATCTTCTGGCTCGTGTAGACTGAACTTTTTGCAATTCTGGTTGCGGAGAAGGTCAGCAAAACGAAGCCCACAAAGTTCACCAGATGAATAGCCAAGTAGGGAACAAGCCTTGTTATTGACAATCAATATCTGAAAACATAAGTTTTGGTTTTATAAAATATTTTTTTTATTAATAGGCTGTTATTGTTAGGTACATTGACTATATCCAAAGTTTATTTGCGTCAAAATAATTTCTTAGCATTTTAGTAGTTGTAGAAGTTTTAAGGATGTGATTTAAATAAAGCTTCAGAAGAAAGATGGTAAAAAAGCATAGGTGATACCTAATAAAATAATATCACACAAAGTATATTTTTAAAACATATAAAAGTAATTGACTACAAATTCATACATTACAAAGTTTATTGAAATATGAAAAGCCAATTAAATAAAAGTTATTTCATTTATTAAATGTTTTTATTGAGTGGAACCTGGATGCTGATTTCATTTTAATTAAATTATTATTAAATAATTTATAAACAAATTTTTGTCTAAATTACTAAATTTAACTACCTTCCTGCTGAAAGATTAAAACCTAAAATTTTTATATATAAACACTTAGAAGCAATATCATTCAATTAAATGGATTTAATGTTAGCCTATAGCTTACTTTTGAAGAATTTGGCTCAATGGTAAACACAGCTTTGCTCGGGTTGATAGTTTGTTGTATACGGTCAGTTTGAGATTGAGCTGGGGAACCTGTGGCATCAACCGATGCTAAAGAAGTATTGAAGCGTAGCCCATTATGTCCATCAACTGAAAAGGCATAGACATATACTTGTAGAAGTATAAACTAGAAGAATAGTTCATATTGATAAGATGATATTTTTTTAAACACATTTCCAAACAATATATATATATACACACATACCTCTGACAAACTCAATTGCTGGTTTGACTTTTGTAGGTGTTTCCAATTCCATCCTTATTGGCCGCACCCTACGATTCAAGCGTGGAAAGCTTTGGTTGCCTTCAAATGAGCAGTTACTAAATACATTGCGTAAGCGTGGTTGTGGTTTAACTGTCCTATAAACATTGAAGCATGATATAATTTAAAAAGTACCTTTGTGCTTTATAAATTATCCAGTAAACCAAGTGCCTAAATGATAATTTACAAAAAAATATATATGTGTAATGGGGTAAGTATCCAGGTGAGATTGTGTGTTTTAAGTAATTTGTAATGATTTGTTAGTATACTACTATACAATATAAAAAAATAAACAAGATTCACGTTAATTATATAAAACAGTTGTATCATCCTACATACTAATTGCAATTAAAAAATGACACTTACTTGCATTTGTAATCAATTTCTGGATGTTTTTCAGGTGTATACAAGCAAGGGCTTTCATTCCTCAACTCATTCAAATCAAATTTTGGTTTCTGTTAATAATAAGTAGCATTTTAAAACATTTCTCTCATTAATTAGACTGCACCATTTGTTTATTTTACTTACATTTCTAGGTGTCAAATTAAGATGTTCAGGTGAGTAAACATCCACAAATCTTCCTAATCGTGGTTTTGTTGGGGTCCATCTAGGAGTATCTGGCACTCTATACAAAAGTTTAATCAAAATACTTTAGAAAACAAATAACTATTAATCTTTCTATATTTTACGACGTATTACAAACCGCGCAATACACTACCTGTGCTTTATGATTTATTTGCATCCTTCGTTAATCTTTTTGAAGGAAAATCAATACATTACAGCGCGTTTGTTCAAATAAAGTTCTATGAAGAATAATGTTCAAAATATTTTACCTCTTGAATTCGCCGGATTCTAAGCAATCTTTCCTGCCAGGACTAGGGCTAGATATAAAACTCATTTTTTTGTCGACTTATAATATTAATTAGAGTTGTAAAGATGTCGTTGAACTAAATTTTTAAACAAAAGATGAAAATAAACGTTGAACAGCTGTAGTCATCTGTCAAAACTTTGTCGTTGTTGTATTGTTGATCGAGATTCGAGACCATGTAAGTTGACTATTTTAAGTTTAGGAAAAGTAGTTTGTTGACATTAAAAAGTTTCATTTAATTTTTAAGAAATAAATGTAACTATTTATATACTCATTTTATTGCTTTTCTATCATTAATAACTTTTATGATAACAGCGCCATCTGCATTCTATATTTTGAAATTTTATGTTCTATGTCGCACAGTTTCATGGTAGTTTTATATCCTTCTCACTAGAGGGCTAAGTGAAAATTTAAGTTTCAAATAAAAGTCCTATCATTCCTTTTCGTTAAAATATTTTTTACAAATTTATCAATATAATTATTAAAAAGTTAAGAAAAATATAAGAATGAGTATTTCATTTACAACTTTTTTAAATAGAATCGAACCTTGGTTTACTTTTTCTTTCTATAAGTTTATTTCGAAAGAGAATTCGACTGGGAGCGTGGCGTCTCCTGTAATCCGGCTACTCGGAGGTCGGATTCGGAGGATGGTTTGAGGTCGGGAGTCCTGGTGCTGAGTGGCCCATGTTGACTGGACGTCCACACTAAGCCTGGTATTAATATGGATCACCCGGAGGAGTCTGGGGGATGCAGGTTAACTAAGGAGGGGCGAACCGGGCCAGGGGGGAAACCCAGCAGCCAAAAGTCCCCGTATCGGGCAGTAGTGGGATAGCGGCCGGGAGTGGGTGCTCAGTAACAGCCTGACCAATACAATCAGACCCGTTTCTTTTGTAAAAAAATATAAACAACATTTATTTTTATGTGATTATGTGTTTTTCCGCAACTACATCATTTACTGAATTTATTATTTTATTTATTTATTTTACTGAATTTACTCCTAATTATTTCTTTCTTATCTACGATATTTTTCATAAGATGGTTACCTCTTTAGGCTTTTACCCAAGACTTTTTGAAGGAATTTCATGAAAGTTTTTGAATTATTCTCTTAATTTTGTTTTTATGTTCATCTCTGTTACTTAATTAGACTATTTGTATTTGAATTGTTAGTTTAAGAGCGGTCCCCCAACGCGAGGTTTTTTTAGAATTATTAATAGATTCTTAGGTACTTTAACATTAAGTTTATTTTATTATTTTTTACTTTTTAAAGGGAAATTACTTAAGTTCTTGTGTTGGGGGTTTTTTAAATTTTTAATTTAATTTTTATTTCATTCTTTTTATAGGTAGGTTAGGTTAAGTTAGATTTTAGTATATAGACAGACACGTCAAACTTATAACACCCCCTGTTTTTACTTACTTACTATTGAAATGTACGACTCATTTCCTTTTATTTCATACCCCACTCGGGCATATTTGTAAACAATCGGTTTTTCATTCCCACTTTCATCCCCTATATCTTATAAACGGCTGAACCGATTTTAATTAAACTTAGCTATTGTAATGTACGAATCATTTCCTTTCATTTGATACCCCATTCGGGCATATTTGCAAACAATCGGTTTTTCATTCCCACTTTCATCCCCTATATCTTATAAACGGCTTAACCGATTTTAATAAAACATAGATAATAACACGCTCGATTAAATGAACTTTCAAACAAAAAAAAAACTAAATCAAAATCGGTCCACTCGTTCGGGAGTTATGGTGCCACAGACAGACACACAGACAAACACGCCAAACTGATAACACCCCTCTTTTTGCGTCGGGGGTTAAAAAAATATAAATCACCCGTCAACATTTATTTTTATGTGTTTCTCCGCAACTACATCATTTACTGAATTTTGAGGCACTCATTGGCATTTTTAAATTAAATTCCCATTTCCTGGTTAAGAAAACAATATTAATTTATCATAGTAGTAGATCATATTATACGAATATTAGGAAGCCAAAAATATTAGTTTGGATTAATTCAACATATTGTATTGTATTTATTTAATTGCTTATAATAAAATTATAATATCTAGTCAGGTGTTTTTATAAGAATAACTGGAGTTCATAATTATTTTTTACCTAAACCTAGGATGGCTTTTCTACCTTTTAAAATTGCAAATGCAGCGTACCTGTACATGAAATTAATTTTGATAAGTACTAGGTGGTGGATTCGGTCCAGATATTGTTCCGTGAAATAGGAGTGTATTACAATTCTTTGTTTTGGTATTAGGGCACTGTAAAAATACTGGAGCTATGAGACCTAACTCGTCTCGCGTGCGGTCGCAGGGCAGTGTTGACGGAAAATAATAACTTATAACTGTTATTAATTATCTTCAACACTTCATCCGTCATGACGACCCATTTGGTGTTGCGGTTGAGAGGTCGGCCGCAACACTAAGGGTTCCGGGTTCGATCCCCGGGCCTACAACATGTCTGTTTGTAATGGTCTGGGTGTTTCTATGTATAATATGTATGTATTACAAAAAAAAAAAAAAAAAAAATGTATACATGTATGTTTATCCGTTGTTTAGTACCCATAATACAGGCTTTACGCTTAACTTGGGGCTAGATGGCGCTGTGTGATTGTCAGTAGATATTTATTATTTATTTATTCATAGTTTTTGTGTTTCGTTATTACAAAAGGCACAGTCATATTTAGCATCAATAAGTACTCGAAGCCAACTCCTAGTTAAGTTTTGTCTCGTTGGTAACATGCTATAGCATGTTTTATTGTAGGTACGATTAACGAAAGATGACCATTGCGTTGAGTAATTTTTGGCTCCCTATGCAGTGCGGTGGTGGCGACGGCTGAAATTCTTGTATTTTGGTTTACTCTGATCACATGTTTCAATATGTCACAATTTATTGTTTCACTGTCTTAAAAATAGTTTTCATCTTGCGCAGAAGGCCGTATTGTGGTCATCTTTCGTGAATCGTACTATACAACTACAGCATAGTACAGTATGTATTTTATTTTTACAAAAAGTATTATAATTTATTTAGGTCACAGCAGTATGTCCCAATTTGTGTAAGTAGCATATTTGTAATGATCTAATTTTTCCTAGAAGGCATAACTACAGTGCGTTCCGGTTGCCGTTTGCACTTTCAAAATCCAAGGTCCTTTCGGTACGTACTACGCCCAGTTTACTTTTCTAAACATTTCAATTCTTCATATTAAACTTTATGCATAGCGTTGTAAGAACTATATAGATGTAAACGTAAATTTGTGTGTATGCAATAATTGTTGCTATTAAACTGTATTAATTAATTGTTGAAGCAGTATAGCGGCGTTACGGACAATGAAATCGATTGTGGGCCAATGTTCACGATACATTTCGGATTTATGGTTTCAAAAAGTATTTTAACCGCAACTTATAAGTTTGAAAAAAGAAGAAAAGAAAAAAAATATTATTTGGCGCAATAAATTGTACATGTTAATTCCTTAATACTAAAAATAATTATAATGCTACAAAATGGTGCCACTCAGCTAATGCCAAGACAGTTTTGTCAAGGCGCTGTTTTGCAGTGGAACCAAAGACAAAAAAAGAAATAAAAAGAAAATTTAATAAAAATGCTATATGCGCATAAGAGGAATTACAAAATATGTAGTAAATGTGAATCTACACTAAAAATATAATACATATATATAAACATCAATATTATCAAATAATAGTAATAGATATCTAAGATAAGTAATAAATATATATCATAATTATTATAAGTAATAGATAGTTTAGTATATCCTTGTCTATAAATACATTATGTACATACAAAATGATATATATTGAACGACCGCTACTGGCCTGAACGTTGCTTATCAATTAAATACCTTTTCAATTGAGCTTTAAAAGAATTGACTGATTTACTGTTTCGTACAGGAGGTGGTAGGTTGTTCCAACATTTCGAGGCAGCGTAACGAAAGCTGCCACGAAATGCGGTCGTTACATATCGTGGACATAGAAGACGTGGTGCTATTCGTATTTGTCGAAGTGAAAATTGTAGTTTTTTATATAAATAGGAAGGTTTTCTACTATTGATGACACCAAAGAGAAGTGTGGCAAAATGAAGAGTACGCCGACCAGTCATGTTAAGGAGGCTATATTGATTTAAAGTGGGAGAAACGTGAGAAAATCTTGGTACTGCAAAACAATATCGGGCACAAGCATTTTGGATTCGCTGTAGTACTCTTTTGGTACGAGCTAATAGACATTCACCGAATACTGTATCAGTGTAGTTCAGTTTTGATAGGATAAGAGATTCACACAGTTTTATACGCAAGTCTACAGCTAAAAAATCTCGGAGGCGGTATAAGATCTTGAGCCGATAAAAGCAATTTTTCATGATTTCCGAGACGTGTTCTTCAAACCGTAATCGTTCATCCATTATAAGACCTAAATTTCGAGCTTCCGTTACACGCTGCAAATGATTTCCATTTAACACAATGGGTAAGTCAGATTGGCATATATTTTCAATTGCTGTTTTTGTACCAAGTACAAGAAATTTTGATTTTGAGGGATTTATGAAAAGATTATTTTTGTCGCACCAATCAGAGAGTCGGTTAAGATCCGCATTTACTTTATTTACTACCGCATTGATTAAAACAGGTTTAAATGAAATATATAGTTGAATATCGTCGGCATACATATGATAATTACAATTTTGAATATTTTTGTTATATCAGACGTATATAAATAAAAAGAATTGGTCCCAAAATAGAGCCTTGAGGTATTCCTCTATTTATTAGGCGTTTAGATGAAGTCCTAACGTTTTCGTATTCATCATTTACTTCAACATACTGATTTCGGCCCGAGAGGTAGGTGGAAAACCATCGCAAGGCATTTAAATCAAACCCGTAAAAAGCTAATTTAGACAGAAGAATCTGAATGTTAACTGTATCGAAGGCCCGGGAGAAATCTAGCAGTATTAATAATGAGCCTTCTCCAGAATCCTGTGCAGCGAGAATATTATCAACGACATCAGACAGAGCGGTAGCTGTACTATGTAACTTTCTAAATCCAGATTGTTTTCGGGTAAGATGTTATTAATTTCTAAGTATTCATTCATTTGAGTACAGACCACTCGTTCAACGATTTTTGATAGAAAAGTAATATACTAATAGGCCGCAGTCTTTAAGATCATTCGCATCGCAATCAATAGTCAAGCTTATGAACGATTCAGTAGTTCCTAGAGATTGTAGTTGCGACAACAATACAAACACTGGTCGACAGAATCATAACTCAATGATTTTAACAATCCCATTACTTGAGTTAATGAACTTATAAACGACCGGGGTGAGACGGTGCGCATGGAAGCGTTGTCGGAAAATTTAATTACTAAGTACTTACTTATATCAATTATATACAGAAACTGCATCCGTGGTCTAAGTGTTGTGCCAGCGGGGAGAACACATAGTGAAAATCACTTGTTTGGTGTTCCCAGTTTGATTAGAACATTCAGGCAATCAGGTGATGCAGCTCATCACCTGATTGCCTGAATTAAAAAAAATATTCTATGCTTCCGAGAGCATATTGAGCCGTTGTTTCCGGCTCTTCACTTCTCTTTAGATGGCAGTAAACAATCACCAATCAGCATTGCAGGCACGACCCAATCTCCACATAGCCATGCTGTGCGGGAAGTCCTGTGCCTTACAGTGGGCCGTTTTAGGCTTATTTTGAAACAGTAATTGGTCTCTTCAACATCAGTCATGGACAGGCGTATCACATACCAGCAAGTGAGCGAATAAGACATCCCACTTCTTCGATCTTTGTCTTCGCGTAAAAGAAGTAAAATCAATATCCGGACCACAGACGTAGATATCCGAGGCTATAGTTAATAATTTAAATACCAGCTTGACGCATTTGACGCTTTGCGTCGACGTGCGGTCCGAATTGTCGCTGATTTTGGTGTCTGTCTGTCGCTGAAACTGCTTGTTCTCACTGCTATAGAACAAGCAGTTTGGAGTCTATAGGATTCCAGAGAGACTTTAGCTCTCTTTGTGTGTTTTATAGGCATTTTCATGGAGAGTGCTCCAGGGGACTATTTGATATCTACTCGACGTCGAGCTAGAGTCCTTTTTTCTTTCCGTGCGTGCAAATTATGGGCCAAAAAAATACTCACCATGGCGAGGTAGTAGATTTATAATGTATTACCTCGCCATGGTTAGTATTCCTCTTTAAATACACTGATTGGTTTTTCGATGTTACTATAAATACAGCGTGCTATTTTCTTGTACTAAATCAATATTATCTGTCAGACGGGTATGCAATAAATCCAGCAAATTCCATTACAGGATATCAATGATATCTTATAGCACGTATGCGCCATTGCGTGGGCGCTTCTTTGTTATTTTGCTATCTTTATTTATATATGAATGAGGTTGCTTTTGAAAGGCATTGTGTCACTTTGCGAAATTGATATGTCTGGCTGTAGGTTTAGGCGCTGTTACGTCATAGTCTCGTTGACTAGCAGATTGTTATAAATTAAAACGTATGGGTGGCTTAATGGTTTAATTACGTATCCGACTTTAAGGCATTATATTGTTATAAATATTACTATTTAAAAGAGCTACTCTTTTAAGTGGCTGTTCCAGTGGCCTTCGGCATTCGTCAGTATCGCTCCTAGATGGAGACTTTACCTTATTCCTTACATCAACGTTTAGGTGGTTTTTCACTATGGACTGAAAACATATTTTTGGTTTCCTTCCATCGTTTTGTGGGGTCGAGTTTTAGTGTAGTGATGGATGACATTACTTTAATCATATTGGGCTTCCTAAAATTTTGTAAACTTTTTTGGTGGGTTTTTTCATTGTTGGTGACCGCAGATTTTCAGAGCATGATATTTTTTTATAGAATTAGATAAGCAGCTCACCCGGTTGTAAGTGACCCATAGAGCAGCATCTAAACTATGACGTCAATATTTCACTGGGTGTGCCATTTTTGAGCTCACAATATAGCTCCAATAAGAGTATAACTAGTAGACCAAAAGATTTATAAAGGTTAAGGTAACATTAACAACACACAAAGGAAACCCTTTAAGTTCGATGTCTTTCTCAGCCATATTGTGAAATCTCGTGTTCTTTATAAAAAATAGTAACTTTTTCCGTACTGATTTTTCACTGTTGGTCGCGGATGGCCCTTACAGCTTCATCATCATCAGCTCATTATACGTCCCCACCGAGGGGCACGAGCCTACCCGTATAGGGTGATTAGGCCTTAGTCGTCCACGCCACGCCACGTCCACTGCGGATTGGACCACTTCACGCACAATCTTTGAATCTCTTCGCGACGTTCCTTCACCGTAAGAGCGTCGGATAACGTACATATAATTTCGAAAACCCATTGGTACGTGGCGAAATTTGAACCACAGACCTCCCGGCAGGAGGGCAACAGTCCACACCATTGCGCCACCGACGCAATAGCTTCGCCGGACAAAAAAAAATTAACCACCCCTAAATTTTTTGTGACTAGCCTGAAGGTGTCCCTGTCCTAGCGAGTAGAGATAGGATACGAACCTCGGCTTAGGGCATTGTACAGGGGCTAGGTAAGTTTGGTAACCTTTTACATTATCTACTTACCTTTAAATTATACAAATGCATCAATAAAATCCTATTCAGTAGAAAGAAAGACAATATTGTCAAGCAATGCACTTGCATACCACGGACCGAAATGTTTGCAGTTTGTAGATTGTGCAAAAATCGTTATTGGACACTGCAAGTGACCTGGCGAAGGGAAGTCGCAACCTTTGACGCTTGGCATTACATTCACTGCACTACATTGTAGGGCATTGACACATTGGCTGATGTAGGAGAGATATTAAGTAGATAGCACATTATTTATCTATCCGATGTCCGTTTGTAGGGTTGAGATTGCATCATCATCATCATCATCATCATTACAGCTCATTATGTCCACTGCTGAACGAAGGCCTCCCTAATGATTTCCACGCGGACCGATCCCTTGCAGTTGACATCTATCTGCTACCGCCAACTTAACCAGATCATCCGTCCATCTGTTGGGGGTCGCCTACGCTTCGCTTTCCGTTACGTGGACGCCACTCGAGAACCTTTCGCCCCATCGTCCATCGGTTCTACGCACTATGTGCCCTGCCCACTGCCACTTCAACTTGCTAATCCTCTGGGCTATGTTGGTCACCCTAGTTCTCCTACGGATATCATCGTTTCGATTATCGTAGGGAGACACCTAACATAGCCTCTCCATAGCACGCTGAGCAACCTTGAGGATTGCATGTTAAGTACAAAAGAAAAATGTTTTTAAATAAATCGTTGAATTAGCAATAGTTCATATATAGGTGGATATTATATATAATAAAGCTAGTAATGATATATTATATTTTAACAGGGTGGAAGCACTCAGATTAAGATTAACACATACAAACACACACGTACATACATATACATTTCAATAATATACTTAAACCATTATTTCTTTACATACTTATCAAAATATGTGGTTAAAATGACAAATTTTGTTTTACTCTGGGAAGCGGGAAAACTTCGAAACTGCAGATCGAACCACTATTAGACTTCCATGTCCATGTTTATGTATAAATAAAAAAATAGACAAGAGAGGTAGGTAATTTATGTAGTTATATTTAGTATAAAACAAACATATTTCATATATAATAGAAAACAAATAGTGACAATAACATTAATTTAATAATATTAATATTCATTTAATGTTTCGCAAATACGTTTAAAAGTGTAGAAAAATATATTTAAGTCACCCCTTATTTAGAATAGTATGTACAGACAACCATGAATAGTATCTACAAAAAAGCTGTAAAACACTCTTCAATGTCTATCACTTGTTACGCTAGACTATCTCGAAACAAAAGCCACCTAGTTTACATAAGTCGAATACATCGCATTCAAAGTTATTAAACAACTTTTTTTGCTATTCAACTGCCACATTTAGTCGTGATGATCCGGTATGCGAAATGCGCAAAAAGAAGTGTTGACCTACTTAACATACGTTATTATCCCATTAAAATAAATTCATTTGTATTGTTCATTAATAAAAGTGTTTGCGCAATTGTAGATAATATAACTTTTGGCAAAAAGATTTGCACTCAAATAAAATAATTGTCAGGAATGGTACAATACAAAAAGAGTTAAATTAGACGTGTTATCACTAAGGTACAGAGCTCTTCAACACAACCTTAATACAGAAATACATAATGGAACACGACAGCCAGGAAATTGTATTCTAATCTGCTGTCATATCACGCGACTTAGCACACACTCAAACACTAAACACTTCGCTGAAAATGAGTTTACTTATTGGTCGACAACCGTTAATAATTGATCACTTGTAAATGTGATTCTATTTGATTCGATAGCCAACTAATTACTAAATCTAATTTGTTTATCAAATAGTTTGTGTAAAAGTTATCATCATCAGCTCATTAAACGTCCCCACCGAGGGGCACGAGCCTACCCGTATACGGTGAATAGGCCTTAGTCGTCCACGTGGGCCCAGTGCGGATTGGACGACTTCACACACAACCTTCGAATCTCTTCGCAGGCGTGCATGAAGGTTTCCTCACGATGTTTTCCTTCACCGTAAGAGCGTCGGATAACGTACATATATTTTTGAAAATTCGAAAACACATTGGTACGTGTCGGGTTTTGAACCTCAGCCCTACCGGTAGGAAGGCGACAGTCCACACCATTGAGCCACCGACGCTCCCAGTAAAAGTTATCTTTAATTACAATTTATGGTATTAGTTAATTAAGAACAGCATCACAAACAATTTAAGTATGTAAGCTGATGGATATACGCTGATATGACTCGTTTTCATTCTCATAGCATTCTCATTTACTAGGTGGTAGACTCGATACTGAGTCGTCTAGGAAGGTACCACCGCAGTGCCAGATATCATGAGCCGTGAAACAGGAGTGTTATGCACTTTTGTGTTTCGGGATGAGGGCACTGTAGCTAGTGAAATTACCGGGTATAAGAGACCTAACATCTGTTGTCTCGGGTGACGGGCGCAGTGCGGCATTGGATGGAGAATAATAACTGTCTATCAGTTGTTGGTCTCCTTTAATGCCGCTCTGCCATGGTCTGGCGTATCACTCACCATCATGTACCCCCACTAAAAAAGCTAATTATTAAAATATTTTATAACTAATTAAGTAAAAGTACTACATTTCAAACAGTACTAAACAAGCAATAGATCCAAAAACACTAGTTTATTCGGATACTAGCTTTTGCGTGCGACTTCGTCCGCGTG